>FMBT01000378.1:0-187185 GCA_900095095.1 Fragilariopsis cylindrus CCMP1102 | reverse complement strand
CGTTTTTAATGCACTCGGTGTCTTGCCAACCCGATAACAAAACTCGTCTTTTGTTTCCCTTTTCCTTATTTTGTAATCGAAATTATTTCTTCGCACGCCCTTCTCTCTGTTTTTCAACGTGTCGCATCTATTCCTTGTCGCGGCATGGCGCGCGCTCCACGATCGGCTCTTTCCTTTCCTTAACTTCCTTTTGGTCGCGCGTGTGACTGAACAATATGAATTTCTTTTATTTCATTCCACGCTCTTCACAAAATCTTTTCAAAACGTGTCTTATCCGTTTTTTCCTGTTCGTTTCCTTTTCTACCTGGACAGTGATCATTCCGTTTCATGTTTAGAACCAATTTCGTAAACCACTCCGATACTGGGTGATAGGACAGCACTCGGGATTTTCCATGGCCTGTTTCCTACTTCCTTCATCGTAATTTTCCTCCTTTCCTTTTTCTCACAATCTCAAAACAAACTACATTCGAAAGCCAACTTTCGATTTGTTTGCTACTTCTCCTGTATTATCGTTTCCAATTCTTTTCGCTTTCTAACTTCAAAATGGTTGACAACGGTTCCAAAGCAATTGCCTATGAACTCATCGATGCCGTTGACGTTCCTTCTTCTGTCGAGCAGGGCCTCGTCAACGATGCGACAACTCGTTGTGCTTCCCAGAAGAGCGAGCTCTTGAAGGATTCCCGTGCTCTTGTTACAATTGCAAGAGTTATCGCTGCTGACAACGAGAAGCTGCTGCATGATGAGACTAGTCGTGACCTCCTTCGGACGAAAATGGACGAACGTCGCGACTCCCGGAATGATTCCAAAACGGTGTTGGACAATGCCGAGTCAACTCTCGCGGACGGCCGTCGTCTGAACTCTCAAGTTATCAAGAGGTTCCTCAAACGGCACAAGATGAAGCACTGGTCACGAAAACGCCGCAAGTTGTTTGTTCCTGCTGTTAAATTGTTGACTGACATGATCTCAAGTCCGGGACCTTTGTCTCGACAGATTCGGTGTGATAACACAGGCCTGTCGCCTAGGTGTCATACGGTTGGTCCATCCCTGGATCGTTTAGTAGCTGTCGGTGCAGTTATTATGAGCGGGGGCAACAATGAGCTTACCTGGGAGCTTTCTCCGGAGTTCATTGCAGAGTTGGTCGTTAAGCCTGTACCTCCTCCAAAAGAACCTGTAGTGTATTCTTCTGGCTCCGATTCGTCTCAAAATTCCAGCGGCTCTGGTTCTTCTGACGACGGTTCCTCTTCTGACTCCTCTAGCGAAGGTTCCTCTTCTGATTCCTCTCGCTCTTCTGACGACGAGGAATCCGAGGATGACCAAGAATAAAAGGTTGACTGTCCGTAATCGCAAACAAAAGGATGTTATGAAGGAATTGCTATTGAACTCGAATGTGACACTGATACAGAATCACGATCATAGAAGAATAGTTTTTTAACATATAATAGTTATCACTTTTATTTGAAATATTGGAAACACGTATTGCTCTATGGCAAATTAGCCGAGAACCGCGTTAG
Source organism: Fragilariopsis cylindrus CCMP1102 (assembly GCA_900095095.1). Lineage (NCBI taxonomy): Eukaryota > Bacillariophyta > Bacillariophyceae > Bacillariales > Bacillariaceae > Fragilariopsis > Fragilariopsis cylindrus. Next base: position 185,674 of record FMBT01000378.1, on the reverse strand, counting down.
AGCCAGTACTGACACTCTGGCATCGGTGTATCGTTCCATCATTGATCCACCAGGGGTTAGACCTTTGGCTCTACACAGCTTCCTCCAACGATTGTTTGCTTCTATGACATCTTGTGGAATTTGTGCATTTTGTGCCTCGGATGTCGCTCCTCGTCGTAACGATCTGTAGACACTGAATTCCTCATAAACTTTCACGGTATCCGCTAATACCCGTGGAAATTGTCTCTGAACATCCAGCAAAATTGCATGTAAATACTCATCCATTTCAGCAATGGACATGCGCTTTCCGTTGCGGCCTAGGAACATGGGTCCCTTGACCATTCCTTCCTGCCCCTGGATGTTCAACAACCGATTGAACCATTTCTCAATGTTTCTTCCTCCTTTTGTCTTAGACACCAACGGTTGGCAAAACAATTTCTGTCCGATTTCATTTTTGAATGTGCCAGCCAGCATCAATGGAATATGTGGATGCGCCTCATGAGTGACCGCCTCCGTCCAATGCTTTCGCATTGCACCTACGTCTACTCTGTTGATTTCCTCTCCTCGTAATGCCGCGTAATATCCTGCAATGAGGATACACGCTGTGGTACTTACACTCTTTCTACCGACCGGATCATTCTCGAACGTTTTCCACTTCGTTTCTAACACTTCAAAGCTGCTGCTCAGTTCGTACTGACTCAGAGCTCTATCCGGCATCCATACGTCTCCCATCCGCCGATGAACTCCTATCATAAACCTTTTAAACCAGAGTTGATTTGTCTTGGAGTTGGACACCGATGCTCCAGTGCCATCATCCTTGACGAACGTCGATCCTACTCCTCCTTGGCACGTATGTACAAAGTTGGAGTAAAACGACCGTTGCTTCCTCAACGTCTCGTATTGAATGGTTGCTGCGTTCCTTCCTGGGTCCTTGGATCGCATCAACATGCCGCAGGCGATCGCCATGCCCCACACGTCTCGTGGTGGATGTGGTCCCCTTGGAGGCAAACACTCTCTTTCGAAACCTAGTTCCCTCTGATTCGAATGAAACTTCTTGCCCTCCAATCTGTTTGAATTCACTGTTGATCTTTCTCTTGCCCAAAAAACTATCCAACGTCGCTCTCTTAATACACACCAAAGCCAAAGCATCGATCGAATTGGTCGCTGCTGGCAGCCTTTTAGTGATGTTGAAGAAATGACAGTCTGGACATTGAAAAGGAGTCATGAGATAGTCTCCCTCCCTTGCTTCCTTGAACCTCATGGGGTCATCGTCCTCGAGAGCGCTCTCGTCCATGAGTGAATCGTCGAGGTCCTGCACCTGTAGGACTGGGAACTTGTCTTGTTCGTCCTGCACGAAGCAGGATCCATGCCAAGCATTTCTGCATTCCTTGTTATCGTTCTTGCGACAACCAAAATTTCCGCATATGATTCCTGACATCTCGGGGATTGTCCCATCGCATTTCACGCAAATTTCCTTTCCACGTCGACACTCGATTAAGTCTTCCTGCTTTCCAAGGTCTGGACGATAATAAGGGGCGAACAAAAGCAATCGTTAGTGGTTCAAACATGTCCTTCTCCCAAGTCCCATTCTCCGTCGCTTTGATTGTGAAGCTTGTGTCGGCCAGTTTTCCCAGTTGCTTTCGCCAGTACCCTGTCATCAATGCCGGACAAACGAAGACATGTTTCGAATTCGGAAAAATGTGTTTCGCCTCGCACATTTGCTCCACCGCAACCTTGGCCAGCGCAGGTGGCGGAGCCCATATCCATGCTCCATTAGGATCCTGGAACACGCCATGGAACCAATCGGCCGTTGTGGCTACTTTCCAATCGTCCGTGACCAGCCATCCCTGTATACGACTCTTCAGCTTAGGGTCTCTGTCGAAGGCGGTCTCATTCAGAGGTAAGTAAGGTAGAAAATCTTTTCCCGACATCACTCCACTTGAAAGTTCTCCCCTTGACAATCCATCTGTCCCTTGTGCATCATTCTCTTTCCCGCGATCCACACAAAGTGAATTATCAAATCACCTTCCATTTCCATCTTTCGTAATCCCAATATCAATTGATGAAGTTTTGAATTATTGGACGATCCTCTAAAGTATGTGCGTTCTGCAACCATGTTGTCGGTGAACACCCAAACTTCCGATCCTTTGGCAAGTTCTCCTGATGCAACCATTCGCTTCAACCGGATGACTAAATTTCCTGCCTCACGAAAGTTTGATGATTCTCCTTCCGTGACAGCCTTGCTCCAATTGCCAAAATCCGCATGCACTTCGTCGGTTCCTTCCAACCAACTGGAAGATCCGAATCCAGCTCCTGATGCGTCCCCTACTAAATACATTGCATGCTTGTGCTTTGATCGAATAGGAACGTCAGGTGGATGTTTGTAACACGTTAATTCCAATAGCGCTTGCATGTCGTGCTTCAGCCGTGGCACCACGTCGACCCACTTTGGAGCCTTCTCTCTCTTGTACTTCTTGTTGTTCACTTGTGGCCTGCGTTTCATCTCTTTCCAACCCTCTTTATCTCGGTCAGACCTCCATGAATTCAACGTGAGGTATATTCCCTTAAGGTAAGGGATCAATGTTGTGTAGGTCATAGACACGTACACTATGAACCCCACGTATTGTTCTGTGGTTTTGAAACGTATCTTGCCCTCTGGTGTCTCCTCTGCTCCTTGACTACCCGCTCCAACGTCTTCCTCCGTGAACTCGTCTCTCAGTCCGACTTGGTGAGCGATCCACCTTATCTTCTTCTGTAACTTGTTCCACCGTTCTTGGGTTACGCCTTTTGTCACCACATCTCCGTCTGAGGCTATAGTAGCTCCTGCCCACGCCCCTGGTCTCTGACTTTGAGGTCTACGTTTTCTTGCAGCGTCTTGCAACCCTAAATGACACAGTGTCTTCGCGGTTCGACTGCTGCATTGCCACGCCAATTCTTTTGTAGCTGCTATGATTCTCATATCGTCGACGTACTGTGCAATGTCTGAGGCTGATTTTCCATCTCTCCGCATTTTCATGATCCACGGTAGTGAAGGATCGTATTCCTGTGTACCAGGAAGATTTTCAATCACCCTATCCCATTGAAAAGGATTGTTCTCATCTGCTGGATCTCCTAGTGCGATGTGTTTCGCCCGCAACGCTCCTTGGACCGACGCATACGGTGAGCTTCGCAATCCCATGGCGTTTCGCAACCATCTTGCGACCATCACGCTGGCTTCTCCCCCTTTCATATTTGGATATAGTTGAGTGAGGTCGATGCCGCAATACTTTTGCAATGAGGCGTGAAGTGGAAAATTGAGGAACATATCGCCATAATCATTATCTGCCAGCCATGAACCGGCTATCACCCACCTAGACATGGCGTCAATGGTGGGTAAACTAAACCAAGGTGCCCACAGCGCATTGTTTAATCCAGACTTGGAACCATCGTATACCATTCGGATGTCATCTCCTTTTGGTACATGAAACATATACATATACGCCTCGATTTGCTTGATGTCTACCAGATCCACATAACCCTTCATCATTACACTGTCTACTTTCTTCTTCACCTGCTCTCTTATTTTATCATCGTCGTACGGTGGTTGACGATCGCTGTTGGATGGAGGATCCGTATCGAACATTGGAAGGAGACCTTCTCTGACGACATCTTGGTAGTCGGGAGGCCATCTCCAGAAGAAGATAGTAGATCCTCGTTTCCATTCCCACCACGAAGTTTCTGCTGCTTTCGCAACCGAGGCTTCGCCAGCTACTTTTATCGCTTCGTGATCCTTATGCTGCTTTCCTACCCGTTCAAACCAATCATGAAAACTCTTCTTGACGAGGTGTTTCCAATATTTTGACGCTGCTTTTCTCAACATTCGCAACATCCTGTTCAATTTCAACCTGTCCAACGGGACGTCAACATTCAACTTTGGTTGTGTTGTAGCGGGTCGTCGACCTGGACTGCCATCTTTCTTTTGAGTTGGTGGGGGATTCTTGTAGTCAGCTGATTTCCAAAATTCCCCCAGCTTACTGGCTATCCTGTCGTTCCATAAATGATACGGGATGGACGCGCCATCCGACCTCGTAGCCTTGTCTTGGTCATGCTCTTTACTAGGATCACTCCATTCTCCATTTTCCATAACGTATTCCTCACTTTCGTCTTGTTCTGCATCCTCCTCGACTGTGCTTACTTCGACTTCCGACACCTCGGCTTCTATGGGTGCGTTGACTGGATCCGCTCGATTGCGCTTCGTCCTCCTGTCTTCACATTCACTTGCTGTCGTGTCCCTTGTCCTTTTGCCGGAGGCCGGCCTTCGCCATGCTGTAAGAAAATACATGCTGGCGACTATCACTTTTCCTGGTACTTCGTTTTCTATCAAGAGGTTTAAATCATCCTCTATCATTCGATTTGTTCGTGTATCCGGGAAATCTAATACTCGCGCTTTTTCTTTCGCTAACATTGATCTAATCACTCCTCTTCCTGGCCGAAATATTGAAGTAGTGTGAATCCTTCCACTTCGATTTCCCCATTCCAATAACCCACGCGATGAGTTAATTTGGTTGTTTTCTGGTTTAACCACATCCCTTCCGGATTGCATGTATCCAAAGCTTCACCCAGTTTTCCTGACACGCTTGGTTGAGCGATCGGAGTAATTGCGTGCATGCAATTGTTAGATCGAATCTCCACCTGAAACTCTCCATCTGTTACTCCTCCAACTTCATGATGGTGTATCGAATATGTGCATTTCTCTACCCATCCATCTGGGAGCGTGACTTTGGCCTTCTTGCTTCGTCTCCTTTGTTTCACGTGTACTCGGACGGCGACTGTCAAGCTAGCCATGCTCCATATAGGATCGTCAATAGCAGGCCAACTGCCTTGTACCAAAATCGCTTCTACATCGGTCATGCCTTTCCCTTCCTTCGCATCGCCAATCCATGGAGGATCGTGCTTGGTACATCCTCGCGGTTGCTTCGGACTTCGCATCCACTGCACGCTTCCTATCGCACCGACGTGCCACATCCATGTCGAATAGCGATTCGATATGATTCCTAACTTTACTGTAGCTTTGATCAGCGATACTTCAGCTCGCTCTGCTATGTAGTTGTCTCCTTCCACATACATTTCTTCTGTTGTCGATCAATCGTCTTGGCTTCTCGGCCTGTCCGATCTAAGTCACGACCCTGAAGGATCACTAGTACTACTCTCCTCGCTTGCCCTTTTCTGCCTCTCGGCGGCTAGCTCCTTTTCCTTCTTCTTCTTCGCTGGACTTGGTTCTCATCCCTTCTTTTGCGCTGCTGTCAGTGCCTGATTGGCTTTCTTTGATACCGCATCCAGTTCCTTTTTCAAGAATTCAATTGTCTTAGTGTATTCCGATTTCATCACTGCGGATGCCTGCAAGTGTTGATTTAAGACGTCCACTACTGCACTGTGTCCTGATATATCCTTGGCCAAAATCGCTGCTTGTGCTTTACCTCCTTTGAAGCATGACCAGACGATTTCATGAATCTCGGTCGCTGAGTTTCCCTCATATCGTTCTTCTGCTAGCTTTTCAAAGATTGCATTTACTGCTTGCGAAATATATTTCCAATTGTCCGTTTCCGTTGCACTTCCGTGCTCTTGTTTCATGGTGATGTTGGTCACTGTCATCCAATTCATCAAGTCGTTTACGAAACCATGTGCATCATTTATACATTCTTTTGCCACATTCTTTGCCTCTCCCGTAAGTAGCTCTCCAGCTTGGCCTCTCAGACTCCTCACCTGTTTGTCCAATGCCTTCTTCATCTTCGACTTGAAAGACGTGGACGGTATTCCCGAATCGAACTTTTGGGCGTCATGGCCATCGGTATCATCCTTGAATCAGTATCAGCTTTCGCTGTTCCGAATACCTTCGGGAGACTCGAGTCGAAAGATCCCATGAATGCCGCATCTACCTCTCCGTGGTAACCTGCTTTCTTCGCTATTGCTTTGTACTCCATGGTCCTTGTCAACGATCCTCCGGCAAGAGTGCTATCCAATAAGATCATACCCATCAACCCCAACGCATCTGGAAAAAGAGTGTGGATCGATGTCTTGCCTTTGACTAAATTCTCCTCTTGTCCTCGAACGTTCAATTTTAACCACGCCTGCAATTCCCTCTTCGTGTTAAACCGCACGCCTCCTACGTCGATTACAGTGTCATCCAATTGTTCCTTAATGGTCGCTACCTCATGTTGGATCGTTCTCACGGATGCCATGAGCTGCTCCATGGATTCCGTACTCCCAGGTTGGTCTTCTGCTTGATTGTGTTCTAGCGAAAGTCCCTGAAGTCCCATTCCATATGATGGCGAAGCTGGTTCTGGTGCTCGTTCATTCAGTCGAAAATCAAACCTAGCATGTGATTGCTGTTGAGTACGTGGTGCAGCCGCCACTATCGAATTCAACTTGGCTTCCAACATGTCTAATTTTGAAGCCAGTTTGTCTCCGTACACTTGTGGCCTGGCAGTTAGTCCCTCCCTCGAAGTCCAGTGCTCGAAGAACGCTTCTGGCACCTTGAATCGGTCATTTATTCCTTGGCGTAGTTGCGACACCAATTGGCTCGTGAGTATAGACAAATCGGATCCATTGATGGCGACCAGGGTTCTGAACGTTTCCACTTCCGAATCGGTCATTTGCGTTTTTCGCTCCGCTAGGAGCTGCATCACTGACTTCTCTTCTTCTCCTTCACTCCTCGTTCCCACGATTTGTGTCAGATTGTGTACTGATTCCATGACCGACAGCGGCCCCATTCCTTCTTGACGGGTCCCTACCAAATTTCGCAAACTTACTAGACTCCTATCTGTCTGGTCAGACGGATAGCTCAACTGGTTCATTTCCGTCTTCTTAACCTTCTTTGTCAAGAATCCCATCTGGGCGTGCAAATCATCGATCGAGTTCGAAATATCTTCCTGAGACTCTGCACCTCCATCTTCGATACAACGTGTGTTCACAAATTGACCGAAGGTGTTATACTCTTCTTCAAGGAGCCTGTGGTCGATAGTCCGTTTCTTTGGAGATGCCGATCCCCCGGATGATTCTCTCTCCTGTGCTATCGCATCAGCATCGTCTGCCGCAAGTCTGACGTCTTCTTTATCTTTCACACCCTGTTTGATGGATCTGAAGAACATGTCCCAGTTATCAACCGTACGCCTTTCGTTGGCGTAGGTCTCTTGATCAGCCTTGAAACATTCCACTGGAACTATATGTGACAAGTAAGCTTGGTCCTGTTGAAGTCCCACTCCCATCAACACATATTGTCCAGACGCCGACTGGCGATGCGTAACGAACGGTGCCTTTAACTTCTTATGACATTGAACATCACACTTATCCTTTGGCTTAATGCACATCTTGGACCCACCTTCTCCTCCGATCTGGCCTCCACAATACTTCGTCGGCAACTCTTTTTCACAAATGAACACAAGCGAACAAAGGCCAGTTACACAAACCCCCCCCTCGGACGTACCTTTAGGAGTAGACACCGGCACATTTGCCAGTGCCCCTCCCGCTATGAACCCGCTCTGGCCTGACGAGGCCAAAGGCGACTCAAAATTAATGTTAAAATTGCGGTCCATGATACACTAGAATAAAATCGTACAATAGATTCGGCGGATACAGTTCTGATCTGGAATTGTATCTTATAATCTTGCTGATTAACTGACTCTAGTCCAAGGGTAAGCTTGTTGTATTAACCTTGATATTTCAAAGTTGTGAGGATAACAGCACCTTGATAAATTCCAATCGTCAAGACGAGACGCATTGGTTCCAAATGTTTGTGTGGTTCACCTTGATATTTCGTCTGGCCTTGTCCCGTACCATCGTAGCTTTCGCATGTTTGTAGGCGAGCACAAAGATCTTTTTATTTAACGGTTATTATTTATTTTTTGTTCTCTTTCTTACCAATAATTCACAGAGACTTAAAAGATATTTTATTTTTTGTACAACGCAATGCAGCAATGCATCTGGGCCTGGTGATCTTGACGTCGTCAGTAATCATCTGGGCCTTGTGATCTTGACTTCTCATTGCGATTTGTGCATGTCGCACATGTGCTACAGAAACCAACAGTTAAGCAAGTCTTCGCCCCGCCCCCTTTCTGAAATATTTTTTTGGACATGACAAAGAACAAGAATCGAATTCGCGAATCAATCCCAAATGATGTCAATCGTGATTGATTCATTGATTGATGAAGGCAATCATCATTTGCTTGATTGATGCATGCCGTGATTTGAAATCTAGAAAGAATTCACAGAATAATTCACGTCTATTCGCATCACCTTTTATGACACAAATTCTTTTTTTCTAAGATAAAAGCATACTAGTACCCCATGCCATCACAATCAGAACGCTTGAAAGGACAATAGATCAGACTTCTAGTTAGCTGTCATAGCTAGTGACGTCAAAAATAATGTTCTCAAAACACCGATTTATTATTGTACATTATTTGAGTCGTCATAATCGTCGTTGTAGCACAGTGGTAACGGCGACGACGGCGACGACGACAGTAGGATCAACATCATTACAAGCTACTACTACAAGTCCTAATAAAACTGTACTATTACACAAACCATCATCACGATATAATACTCTTCGTTACAATTATCGTGCATTTTCTTCATCGCCGTCATCTTCTTCTTCTTCGTTTTCTTCTGGAGAAATAACGCCATCTCCTCCACCTCCACCTCCATCTCCTCTTCCTATAACATCATTTACCGAAGATGAAATAATGATACAAGAAGCTGTTCGATCATGGTCCAAACAAGTATTAAATCCAATCAAGGTACGTCAAATGGACAATGAATCAAAAATATGTCCAATAGTTTTAAAGGATTTATTTACACAAGGATTTATGGGTATTGAAATTGATCCAGAAAAGTATGATGGTGGATCCGGATTATCATTTACATCGTCCTGTATCATAATAGAAGAACTAGCAAGAATGGATCCCAGTATTGCTATTCTAGTCGATATACATAATACCTGTATCATCAATGCCATCCGATGTTGGGGTTCGAAACAATTAAAAAAACAATTTTTATCGAAATTAGCTACAACTTCGGTATCCTCCTTTTGTTTAAGTGAATCCGAGAGTGGTTCCGATGCCTTTAGTTTAAAGACAACTGCCATTCAATCGAAAAAATCGAAAGCTGAAAAATCGAAGTCGAATGATAATGAATCCTATCATTATATAATTAATGGTACTAAAATGTGGATATCCAATGCAAAAGATGCATCTACGTTATTAGTGTTTGCGAATGTTGCACCATCATTAGGATATAAAGGTATAACAGCATTCGTATTAGACGTCAATGATTATGAGCATATCCTTCTGAATAATGATAATAGTAATGATAATGATAGTAGTAATAATAATAATAGTAAGAAGAAGAATGGTACTATAACAATTGGTATACCAGAAAAGAAATTAGGTTTAAAAGCAAGTTCGACCTGTACCATACATTTTGAAAATGTAAAAATTCCATCATCACAAATATTAGGGGAAATTGGTTTCGGATATAAATATTGTATCGAAATATTAAATGAAGGACGGATTGGTATTGCTGCACAACAACTTGGTATAGCAAAAGCATGTTTGTATGATATTGCCTTGCCCTATATGAAAGAAAGAAAACAATTTAATACATCAATTAGTGAATTTCAGGTAAGAGAAGAAACATAAACGTAAATGTACATTATATTGAATATAGGACTAGTATATATTGTATCGTAGTAACGAATATCAATGCGTCGGTTATATGATTTATTTCTCATCCTCTACCTTTTTTTCTCGTTTTTTTTTTTTTCCTATACTGTGTATCGTATTGTATAGGGTATGGAACATCAGTATGCACAAATTGCTACCGAGATTCATGCCGTGGAACTGATGACCTATAATGCCTGTCGACGAAAAGAACATGGTATGCCATTCATTAAGGAAGCAAGTATGGTCAAATTATATTCCGCACAAATAGCTGAAAAAACGGCATCGAAAACAATTGAATGGTTAGGTGGTATCGGATATACACAAGATGTATTAGCTGAAAAATTCTATAGAGATTGTAAAGTTGGTTCGATATATGAAGGTACAACGAATATAGAATTACAAACTATAGCAAAATTATTACGATCCGAATAAATAATTATATATGTACTCATACTAAAAATCAAAAGGAAACAAAAAAGTCATAATATGAAAAAAGCATACTAGAAAACAAGCTAATACTACTACTGTTCTACCGTAACTGCGATAATAAGATTACTTCATGATAATATCACGCAAGATCTTATCTTTTTCTGATTTATATAATGTTAGTGTGTTTGTTTTGGTATATCTATATATATCATTCATGCCCTTCAATTCAACTTTACCTGTCTATGTTCAATTCTATTGTTTTTCTTTTTGTAAGCCTACTGGTATCTCACAATGTAGGCTCACACACAGCACACATCATCTTTTTATGAGATATCATGTTCAGGACACAAAGCAGGGTAGAACTTCCAAGAAAATGCTTCTTACCATGTGTGTAACAAATAATGGTTCCAAAATATGCTGTAGGTGCTCTTTCAATTCATGCACACATTTGTGTACTATGACTAGCGTTAAAATGCACAATGTTACTAGTTAATTTCTTGCGGCTATTATGCTTGCCAGAAAAATTTTCTTGAAAATATAGTTATGTAACCCAATTTGTGTTTAGTCTTAATACATCTGCCAGACAACATTAGTGAACAGGGGTTTACTTTCTTCGCCAAGGGCCAAAAACCTATTTTTACCCTATATTAGCTAAAATCCACTAACATTATTTTGCGCAAGGTTTACCATGTAAACCAGCGCCCTATGAATGGGGATTTTAGATGGGTTAGTTTATTTTGTGAGTTTTGTGTGGATTTTTCTGTCAAAATTGTTGTGTGAGCATTTTCCAACCAACAGTGAGTATTTTAATTATGGTCCTCGATTGCTTTTTATGAGATATTTTTGAAAATAGGGGTAAACTACAATTACATCCAAAAGAATAGTGGGTTGGGATGATTATGCTTTCCATTCACAAGTAATATGTCCTAGTGAGGACAATACATCAATTCTGTGTTCTAATTTACCTGGTGGTGTGTGAAGATAAGGATATATCTTACTGTGTAGTGTGGGATGGCCTGTTTATTTCTTTTTTTAATATAATAAATGGCGGTAACAAATACAAGCTGTATTGGTTTATCTTAGCAAAAGTAGTATGGAGATGGTTAGTTGGTGTTTCAGTGGGTATGTTTTGAAGTTCATTTCTATTTCACTGTTGTGGAAGGAAAAACAACATCAAGATCTTGATCAGAAATGAACCACAAAATATCTCAATAAGAGGGTTGCAGAGGACAGCACCAGATGGGTCAGGTGCAAAAACATCCAAATAGTACTAGCATCAATTCTACCTTTACCTACAAGATCCACATAATGCTTAGGTTTCTATGGAGGTTATGAAGGTATAGGGTTGCATTAGCCACAAAATGGGCCATTTAGGCCCCAAAACAGGGTTTTCCACTTTTGTGTGCACCTAAGCTGGACCATCAACACAAAGCACCAAGAGTAGGTTCCATTTGGTATATATGGTGCACCCCATTCATATAGTTTGGGATGGTTCACCTTTTTGAGAGTACTGTATGTTCACAAAACACTGCAAATGGGCCATTTTTGGGGTTATTTGATGTGTGCTGTGTGTGAGTCTACATTATGAGATACCAGTAGGCTTATGAGACCAAGGAATAAAAAAGTTTTCCATTTACTAGATCAATTGTAAACTTCTTATTTTATCTTTCCAAAAAAAGACTTTTTAGGTGTATATACTTGATGCTAAAGTTTTATTATATATTATACTAACAAATACTAGTAAAATTTGGGCATGATTTAGTTTTTATATTCGTACGTGGAATGATAACAAATGTACGGCAGACAGACACGACGTCGCAGAGTAATGAAAGAGAACACTGAATGAGAACACTGGAATGTGTCACACATGGAAGGAACAATTACATACAGAGGAAAGAACATGAGAGCATAAGAATAAAAGGTATCTTATGCTCTCAAAATTTAAGAATAATGTATAAGGGGAAAAAGTTAAAGTAGGACATACATTGTATAGAAATAGGCGCTTGTAAATCAAATCATTCCATCACCTACATACCGTTCTCCGTTCTTGTGCTTCTTGTACAATTATTTTCAATTTTCCATTTTTTACATGAAAGAAGAAAGATGCCGAAACGGCCGAATAATAAAAAGAAAAAACGCCGAAATCAGAATGAAAAACTTACGTCGTGTGAGGGATGCGCAAAAGAATTAACCCATGATGAGAATACTTGTACTTTCCTCTATTGCGATTGCACGAAGGTTCGATTTTGTTGTAACCAGTGTCAAATAGATCATCCACACAAAGATTGTCCCGGTATACCTGAGAATCGTGTCGATATAGAACAAGAATTAAGGGAATATAGCGAGCAATGTTCTATCGGATGGAGATCATCGGACGTTAAGGCATACCAAGTCAAAGAAATTCGCGACACAGTGCAAAATCCTAGCATGTCGTATATTAGGCAATCGGGACATATCAATTTGAATAATACATACATGTCAGCCTGGGATTATGCTAATTTGGCAGATGAAGGAAACGAACTGGGGAACCAAGCATGTGCGTACCTAGCCGGTTCACGCTTCAAACATCGTTTGCTTAGTGCTGTAAATCCGTCGTCCCGAGTATCACGTAATAGTACGAGAGACAACATACCAATATTAGAGAGCGAGGAACTTGCATTCAAATACATCGAGAAGGCGGCAAACCTTGGTCATGGTCTAGCGATGCAATCGTTAGGAGAATGTTTCGATGATGGTATTGGGTGCAACGCAAATCGTAGACGATGCAATCATTGGTTGTGGCGCTCTTGTTTGAATGGAAGTTGTGGGGCAATCGAAATGTTAGATTCCAGGGCACTACTTCCGAAAGAGATTTATGCCAAGATTCAAACGATCGAGAATATTTCACATCGAATTCTTCCCGGACAGACCCTAGCGCTAACCGGACCAAATCTCGCAAGTCTTCTTCTTGTAATGAATCGCATTGTAGAAGGAGAGAACTTTTCGATGTCACCATTTGCCGGTACTTGGCCGACTGCTACAGTAAACAATAAGCTAACTATAGCAGGACGATCCGAACATAATCGCCGCATCCCACTAATCGGATCAGGTGCACTGAAAGAGGTCATGAAATACTTAAAATCAACTACACAGTCGCGGAAATCCGACCACTTTCGGTTATGGTCGTCGAGGTGTTGCCAAAGAAGCCACTGCACAAACGCGTGATGTAGCTTCTCGTCCGATCGAGAACCAACTATATCTAGTTCCACCAACTGCGGTATGTGACGAACGTATTACCGACGAGGATCGTACACAATACAAAGGCATGATATACGACCTTAATTACGATGATGGTGAGTCTGCAGTTGATTGCCGTTGCGTTCATACCGAAAAACTCGCTAATCATGTCAGCCGACTAGTATGTACAGAATGCGAACTAGAGGCAATGGACCGACTCGACGCTGTCTCAAATGGAAGTGTCGTGCTTTCTATGGAAGAAGGACTGTCACAACGAGGTCATACAGCTATATATCGTAGCAAGTTAGATGTATCGTTGAGGACGGAAACATGGAAAATGTACTGTGGCGGAGAAGCCGAATGTGTATTAGCTATTTTAGCTGCAAGCGGAATCAAACCGTACTGCATGCCACTTTTCATCGCGCAAGATCCTAATTTTTACTGGCCTCTTATTGCAGATCATGGTTGTATCCGTGCTGCATTAGAGTTCGTTGCTCCTCACATCGACTGGGATGAAAAAATTGGTACGGTAAAAGAACAATTACACGAACAGGTTCCTCTTGTGAAAGGATCACGTCCGGGTAAATGTTTACGAAAATGTGGAAGCACATTTTGCACGGTTCTAGAGAAATGCACAGAGAACGGATTTAAACTCTGCGCTCGTTGCAACAGACGTTGATATTGTAGTGCCAGTTGTCAGAAGGCCGATTGGCCTCAACATAAGCATGAATGTGTACCTCGTCCGAGAGAGAAAAAAGAAGTAGACGACATGCATCAAGTAGATATACGTGATGACGATGACGACATCAAAGAATCGTCCAGAAAATATGATCTGAATATCAGATTGGGAGATCATGTTATTGTACATGACTTGAAGGCAAAACCCGAATACAATGGACTTGTTGGAATTGCAGGAGAAACCGGAAGTAATGAAAGAGTTGCACTCACTCTTTTAAGGTCAAAAATCGCAGCAAATAATGAAGTTATCTCTATCAGACCCGATAATATCTATTGTTTGGTAGTGTTCAGTAGAAGTCGAAGGAACAAATCAAGAGTTTTTGAATGTGTACATGGATTGAAAGTATGTGCCGAGTGTTACTTTGATTCTAGTGTCGTGAATGAATTAGCAAAACTCAAATATTCGGGACAAGACATCACTAATGATTCGTTTTTTGTTGTTGATCAAGTCAATCAAACTTACTACTCGTCTATTGAATTGGAGGATTGCGAAAGTTTAGAAGGTTTAGAAGACTATTTTTCATCAGCAGAAGGTTTTCCACTTGAATGTTATGGAATGAATCATCATGTAAAACAACGTTATATATTGAAGGCTTTAATGGAAACTAAGGTAGATGAGATCTCACTATTGGCGGCTGTTGCAAAGGCAGCATTTGTTACATATGGGGGTTTGAAATATCCTGTACTTAGACCCAACAAAAACTTGGAGACAGTAGCTAAAATGCTCTAAATAATTTATTGAATAATATTGATATTAAAAAGTTGTTCGTGATCTTTCTGATAAAAATTACAGTAGCTTAAATCCTTTATTACTACACTACTACATTTCATTCCTCTTTCGTCGTTGTTCTTCTTCTTGTTCTTTTCGACCTGGTAATCCTCTTGCTATAGGTCTTACCATTTTTTCACCAGGTTTTGAATTAGGTTTATATTGCCATTTCCATTTCTCAATATTATTACTATTATTGTCGTTGTCGTTATTATTATTATTGTTATTGTTACTGCCATAATCAATTTTTCCAGCATCTTGTAATAAATACGCAGCAATTGTTGGATCATCATCACAAATAAAATGAATAAATCCATTGAACCATGGTCGGGATACAATGGAGGTTTGTCCATTTGTAAAATTAGATCGTTCCAACCAGGCATCATAGGTACGCAAACCACCAATTCTAGAATCATTTGGTCTAGCACTATAGGATTCCCAACTACCTAAGTAATGATTCATTACAAATTTTTCATTTCCTATCAGACTCTTTATTGCTTTAGAACGATTCTTCTCTTCCTCTTGACAATACATTGGCATAACAGTATGTGGATTCCAGACCTTGTTGGAGGCACTATACTTTATATGATGATTTCGTTGTTCATTATTACTATCATATTCCCCCATAGCGTATGCTTTGGGTCCCGGTTGGGATAAATCAATAAATGATTTCGGTTGTCCATCACGATTCGGTGTTAAGTACTTATAACGTAATGTATCAAATTTTTTAATATAATCATATTTATTTTCATCTTTATTTTCATCTTCTTTGGAACAAAATCGTTTTCGATGTATACTGATACATCCCATCAACGATGATGATGATGATCCTCCTGTATTATTATATGCATGATGTTGTTCGTGTTGTTGTACTATTGCTTCTTGTTGTTTCTTAATTTGATTTAATTTATTATATATATAATAGGGTTGATTTTTAAATTTTTGTTGTCCAATGATTGTGATATCCTTCCCACTATCATTGATTATACCATCGGTCTTATGTTGAAAACTGATATATTCATCTAAATCATGATACGAGACCCAAGTTTTACTCAATGAGACCATATGACGACTACATTCTTTCATAAATAAACGTTGTCTTGATAAATATTGATTTGTTTTTGCTGTACCATACAGTAAGGTAAAATCTGTGTTTGTGTTTGTATCATTATTCTTGTTTTGATATTTACTTTCTATTTCATTTAATTCATTTTTGTTTTGTTTTCTAACTTTTTTTGATACGTATTCTGTTTCATTCCAACCAATAATTGTAATATTACCAGAAATATTAAAATTATATTGATTCCATTTGTTGATAATTTTTTGGGGTGATGTTTTAGAATATGGATCAATACCAATTATCACATATCGTAACTTTAATATATAATAATGATAGGCTAACCATTCATCTAATCGATGATTATCATCCATCCATAATGTACATGCTGAAAAATGTCCTGTATCGTCTGCGTCTGCGTCTGTAGTATCTTCTTCCTGTTGTTCCTGTTGTTCCTGTCGCTGTTGTTGTTGTTGTTCGGATGACATACGAGATGACGAAGAAGGAGTATCAGTAGTTGTAGCCTTATTCACTTCTTTTCCTTTTTCTTCTATGCCGTGGTCATTGTGCATTTCTGTACGAATATTGGCGGTTGTGGGCAGTATTCCTTTCATATCCTCCTCCACCTCTGATGAAAACAACGAGATCATCGATTGACGATGTAAGATTGTACTACCAAAACAACAAAGAATTAATACACCAACAAATAATATCAAAGGAGAAATACCCCCACCGATCATCCTCGATTTTGGTGGTTTCGATAATGGATGAATCATTTCTTCTTTGAACTTTTTCTTTCTGCTCTGCTCTGTTCTGTTCTGCTCTGTTCTGTTCTGCTCTGTTCTGCTCTGCTCTGCTCTGCTCTGCTCTGCTCTGCTCTGCTCTTTCTCTTTCTCTTTAAAAATAATCTACAATTCAGTTAACGTTAGTCAGTCAGTAAGTCAGTCAATCAGTCAATCAGTCAATCAGTCGACGAATGACTAACACTAACAATTAGTACCCAGGAAGTAAAACACAAAGTAGTTTCGTATGTATACGGCTTGGCTTTGTGTGGCAGTTATTGCGTTGCGTTGCGTTACGTTACGTTACGTTCCAGATGATGGGGGGATGAATGACAATACACAACACGAACGCACCTCGATTACACACCATATGTCATGTGATGGTCGGCAATTTAGATTATGATAGAGTACTGAAATATAAATGATTGATGATGGCATGGCATAGATAGCACAAGTTTAAAATTATTAGTTGATTTTGTAATTTTTCTTCTCAAAGAGCGAAAGAAAATAATTGAAATCATCAGAAATGCGCGCGCGAATGAAATCGAAAATTATTATCAATCACCCCCATATACCTACGTATGATAGGTAGACGTATGTACAGTATGATAGATACTTACACAGAGGTTTGTTTTACCGTAGTTGTCGAAATGTCATAACACAACGCTATGAAATTTGACACACGAATATTCGTTGCAGTATTAGCTAGCTCGTGTGAAACAGTCGAAACGGGTGATCTCCAAATTCTTCCATACTCTGTACTGTATTGTTATTAATAGGAGTTGGTTCGACAGTACGCAAAGTAAAGCAGTTCGGAGTGTGTTTGATATTGGACTATAACTGACTCAACTTATTACTGATGTTGATGTTGTAAAAAAGTCAACGAAGATCCATTTTTAACGCTCTGTAACTATCGCGAGGAGCTATAAAGAACGCTTTACTGCGCAATAGAAAAGTGTCCATGCCAGTTTGAGTATACACTGGGGGTTGATCCTTACATTATCGAATGTGATAACTTCGTGTCTTTATAATTCGATGTATCAATATTCTTTCGTAATTTTTAGAACATAATCGTGATTACTCCTCCAAGCTTTTTATTGAGTATTGCGTGAAAATGAATGAATAGTAAGTAATACTCCACCAAAGTTCTCAATACTATAGGGTTTAACGCTAAAGGAGTGGACTATTAACACATGTACTGTATTGTAAAATGGGTGTCACCATTCATCACGTATACCATTTAGGTTTTCGTGGAAACGTCACGTCGTCTTTTTAGCTACGTTTCAAAGTACGTAGGAAACATAAAACAATGAATCCCGAAAAAACAAATATTTCACGGCCGTACAAAAGTGTACCTACCGAAGCCAATTCATTCTTTGGCTAAAATTCATTCCCAACAGATCCGTATTTCTTTCAATTTACTTATAATAGTTCGAATTTATTTGTTGTTCCATTTTATAAGATACCCACACAATCATCAGTGGTCAAGAACAATTAGCTTATACTTTTATTGTCATGATTTTTACAATGCTAACTCGTCTTCGTAAACCATTTTCACCCCGCAAACTTCGGTATTTTGTTCCGAAACAAAATGAATGTCGAAGACAGTTTTTGAGTGATAGTAAATCGTATGAGTATTTCAATGCAATCGACAAGGCACACGAAATCCTTGAAGGTGAAAAAGATCTTGCCAAAAACGTTCCTTCCTGTGTCGTTGTTCGGATGCAATCCGTCGGAAAATCTCGGATGCTTTATCACATCAAAAAAAAGCTCCCCGATTTGAGAACGATGTTAGAGGACGAATTGCGTCAATGCAAAGTCGAACTGGAGAAGCTAGGTCGGTATCCTTTATCTACAGAAAGTATTGCACTACGCGATCTTCAGTGTATTGAAGAATCTATTGACACGGGATGCGGGGCTTTCCAGCCCGACCTTCGTTGTTTTACAGATGATATGGCCCAGAAATTACTTGAAATCGATATGGAGCAACTTGGTATAGTTCATACTTGGAAGAATCTTGGAAAATGGTTGAATACACAGCGTCAAGATAAAAAGAGAGGAACACTTGATACCGTGAAAGAAAAACAACTAGAGGAACTAGGTATAGTGTGGGATGTATTTGAATATGAATGGGATATCTACACATCAAAAAAAGGAGATACTGCAGGGTATATGGTTGGTAGTTCATCCGAAAAACCAGTAAGAAAAGATGACAAACAAAATACCTTTAAAGAATACCGTACTTTCAAAAAACAATGGTTAGAAGAAACTGGTCATTCGTGGCCATCGAAATGTAGCACTGAAGGATGCAGTAATGAACCGACAGTAGGAGCGCATGTTTTCATTAACAAAAAGGAGTATGCACATCTTGTCCCTATGTGCCACCAATGCAATATGGATCGAAACGATTGCGTACCCTATGATAATTCGGGATTTCCCATTCAACTCGATGATGGAACGCCATGTGTTGAACTTACCCATTTGCATATTGCAGAACAAAATAAATATGCTAACAATGTCAGTCCAACATGGCTTGAAATGAAGGAACGCTTTATTGTGTACACTAAGGATCAGAACTATCATTCAGTTCCAAACAAATACAAAAATAATCCACAATTTCGACAATGGGTCACAAATCACCTTCGACGGTACAAGGGAGATGGATTAAATCCACGTCAAATAGAACTATTAGAATCAAATGGTATATTGTGGGATGTATTTGAATCTGAATGGGATGAAAACATCAAACTTCTTATGGAATACAAAGATAGAGAAGGGCACTGTCAAATCCCATACAGTCACAAGGAAGATGGAGTGACTCTTGGAAGTTGGTTAAGCTCACAACGTAAGGACAAAAAGAGAGGAACACTTGATACCGTAAAAGAAAATCAACTAGAGGAGCTAGGTATAGTGTGGGATTCATTTGATGGTGAATGGGATGAAAACATCAAGCTTCTTATGGAATACAAAGATAAAGAAGGGCATTGTAATGTCCCACAAGATCACAAAGAAGACGGAAAGAATCTTGGAGAATGGTTAAGCTCACAGCGTAAGGACAAAACGAGAAAATTTTATATTGAGAGGGAACAGAAGATCGAGGATGCTTTGCGAGAGATTAGTCAACTTTAATTTTATTTTATCTTTATTTTCATTCAATATATCTAAAGAGTGGTGAGATATTTTATACACACAAAGATTTGTCAATGCTATACGTTTCTGTTGCGGTTCAAAATAAAAGATACGGCATGCACAAAATTCCTAATGATATCAATCTATTTTTGATCCTTATTGATCATCTCAATAGTTTAAAAACTATGATTCCTCTTAGTGTTATAGATGTTGTTATAGGGAGTAGTTGCCGTAGGAAAGGAAGTTGAGGACGATGACGACAATGATGACGAAGACCATCCTTTCCCCCTATCCACAATTGCCTTGAGTAGCGAATCCGTACTCTCCTTACGCAGAGGAATTGAAGGAGGACTGTAGTTCTTCCTGTTGCTCTTACTGCCTTTATCATTCATTCCTACGGAAGAAGACGCCCCAAGAGACGAAGAAGAAGACATTTCTCCAAGTAACAGTTGTAGAAGATCATCTGATAAAGTACTGCTTGATGACGTTTGCTTCTTTTGTGATGAAGGGCGGGAATCCCACCGGCGGTCTTGCGTAGAAGATAAAGAGAAGAGATCCTTTGGGATTTTCGTGAGACGAGTTACCTCTTTCGCAACAGCAGCTCTAAAGCTGCTGGTACTAATGCTAGCATCGCTGTTGATACTGCTAGTTAAGTGTCCTAAGCCACTAATACTTTCAGGGCTATTATCTCGTTCATGATATTCCTGATCCTGAAATCGTACCGTCTTTTTTATATTCATTTCGATATATATGACGACGTATGACCTAGTAACAGTAGTTGGTTCTAGGTCTGTTGATAGTTGACAGTCTTGATGTTCTTTGATTTATGGTTGTTAAATTATTGTGAGCAATATCTTGACCACCCATTCAATAGCGGATTGATGTGATTCTGGTTCTGTTGAGAGTTGCTGACAGTGTTGATGTTCCTTGACTTACGTTTTGTAAATTATAGTAAGCAATATCTTGACCACCCATTCAATGAAGATGAAATAGTGAAATCATCACGATGGAAAAGTAAAACAATTTCTTTCTTTCTCTCTTTTCCAGACCCATAGTGGCGCGCGGCCTAAAACAGGCAAGTTATTAACATACTTAATTAAATCACCTTTAAGGCAAAATTAGTATTAATTAACCATCAGCTGTAAAATTTTACGGTATTTAATTGACATTTTCGTGATAATTTCAATCAAATAATGCCGATGCCAATAAGAAAGAGTAAATTTAACACGATCAGTGATAGGAAAAAAGAATTTCATTCTTTCATTTCCTTTGAAGATAAAATTAAAATTAATTAAAATAAGCGCCAACGACAATAACTATTAAGATCGTCTTGGAACATAAATACAAACATCGCTCATAATATTGATAATTGCTTAAATGATATTTTCGTGTTATTAAGACTAGTCATACGTACTGTGCTGTACTCAGCTCTGCAGTGATGAGTTTATGCTCCACGCGCACATTCTTCTGGGATATGTCATATACAGTAATGCATGCAAAATTTTCCGCATACAGTAACAAACTTTTAGATCCTGCATATACCGTCCGTACTGCTATATATACAGGTGTGTGACTATTATTTTTAATTTTCTATATTATATTATAATATAATATGTATGTCATCTCGAAGATTCATGATTATTTTGATCGTGAAAACAATTTAGAGCCTTTGGCTGATTGATTCGATGAATCTTCGTTTTTGATTCGATTGATTCTTATGAATATTAATCTACATATATTAATTAATATATTAAAAGTATTATTTATAATCCTCCCGGTATCATGGACGTCTATGGCCACATAATAACACGGAGACGCGGCAACCCTGTTAAGGGCACGACGATTTAGTTAGTTCTATATTAGGTTAGGTTAGGATGTTATTCAGAGTGAAATATCCTGCAATTGATTTCTGTCTACCATGCTGCTGTTGTCGTCGACGGCGCCGTCTTACTTTCTTCCTTCCATCATTAATCAATTTGTTTCGTTGTCTTGTGTGTATCTTTTCTATTGTTGTTTCTGTGTTGCTCTGTTGGAGCCAATGGAGAATTGATGTTGTTCTAGTCTGTGCAGTTTTTGTCCATTTCTTGACGCTGTCAAGTATTGCACGCCGATGGCTGCTGACAAAAGTTGCGATTGATGTTGCTGTTGACCGTTCTATGAATGCCTGTTCGTCGTCGATGAAAAGACATGCATCACTTGGTCTTGCGAACTCTCTCATTGCATTTAGACGTTTTACTTCTACTGCAAGTCTTGTCTTTCTTGTTGTTTCCTGTTGTTCAATTGTCTTCCCGTGGACTTCTTCGTTCCTTATTTCCCACAGGTTGATGAATTGTACCAGTGTTACTTCAACTATTGATGCTCCCCAACTATAACTAGCTGGTTTATTGCCAACCGTTTTGGTTTTACTCTCCTTCTGAAGGTCAAGCCATGCTGTTGATATCTTTCCGGAGAAAAAGTGTCTCCACCCTATAGTTGTTTGTGTTTTTATTGCTTTGTGAAAGCGCTTTGGGTATTTTGTTACGTCCACAGTTTCGTTCTCAAACCATTCAGCTATAGCAGAACACACTGTTTCTGTTATTGCGAATTCTGTTTCTAGGTATTCAAGTCTTGTCCTTAGAGAGTGCAGCATCTTCCGTCTCCATCGAAGACGCGATGGTGATGTGCATCGTAATATATGATCTCTGGTTTCCTCTTGGTGGCACAGGCTACAAGTGTCGTGTGTTTGGTATCGTTGTCGATATAGTGTTGTTGCTGTTGGAAGGAGATCATTGCAAACTTTTGTGATAAGTACATTGCGTTGTATTCGATTAATTGCAATTGATAAACTTTTCCATGCCATAAGGCCAATGGTGTCATCTGACCATCCAAATCTGTACTGAAGATACTGTATATATTCTGGCTCAACGTAAGCGCGAACGAGTTGTTGTCGATAGTTACTTGTTACGCTGATACCTCTGATAGCAAGCATAGCCGGACAGCTAGGTAGCATGTGTACAATTGGTCTGAATTTTCCGTCCGTCTTTTGAAATTCACCAGCCAATGCGTCTGCTTCTATGTTCAACTGTGCTTCTAGTGGTAGTTCGTCCTTCGACTTGTCGTTATCTTGATGTCCTTTAACCCACTGAAATCTGGATCTAATGTTATGTTCTTTCTGTGACATGTATATTTGTTCTGTGATATCATGTTCGGAGCGTAGTGTTTCGTTTGGAAAAGGTTCATTATAATCTTTGTGGGCGGTGCATCGTCTGATCAATTCAGCATTATCCGAAATACACATCACATGTAGGTGGGGTAGTTTCAAGTATTTTGCCATGATGGAAAGGAACATTGTTACGGAGAGGAGCCCTGCTCCCTCAGCGCGGAGTGAGTTACCTCTCCCATTACATGGACCTTTCGATCCCACTAACCTAGTGCCTGTGGGCGTTGCTAATACCCAACCAAAACTCATGTTGTGAAACACCACTGAACCGTCGGATACGCTGATGAGATATCCGTGTTGGTTGTGTTCTTTTAATAATTCAAAGAAGTCCGGTCGTCCATCGTCGGTTGTGTAGAAATGTACGTCAATGAGCAATGCATGTATCCATGTAGGTTGTGCCACGATGAACTTATCCCAGTCTACCATTGGACCAGAATGTGTCGGTGATTGTAGAGTGTGTGATGAGGTTGTTGCTGTAAAATCTCCATAGAGTTGTCCGTTGTCGAAAGCGGTAATGTTAATTGGAAGGCCAGTGCTCGGCTCAAATTGATCGAATGGTATTGTAGTGACTAGTTTGAGGTTTGTTCCAAATCTATCGTATTTTTCCCAGCAGTGGTCGGTGTTTTCTTTCGCCTTGTTGTATCGGTAGACATGGCTCTCCTTCTGATATGATTCCCATCTGCCGGACTGGCTATGTTCTGCCGTCCAAGTTCCTACTGGTGTTTTCAACCTGTTGTTGCTCGTTGTGAATGTATCTAGAACTCTTTTCCACAGCGTCCAACTGCGACTATTTGGTCTCGTTTGCTTTGCCTTGTTCAATGTTGTATGGTAACTGTCGGGATCATGATTCCCTGTTGATATTCCTTCTCTGAGGAAGTATCCGGATATAGTACATATTTCACTTAAGTAGGTCACGCCCAGGAACATTCGAACGCAGTTGATTCTTTCCATTTGGGTAGGCGTCATGTCCATTGAGAGTGTTCTATCCATAATGCAGTGATCGTTAGTTCGTAACGGTGGCCGGATCAATGTGTTATCGAGGAGAATCTGTCCATCGATATCTGATAGGTATTTTCTTGTTGCTGGTATCACATTACCTTTGAGATATGGAATCGCTGTTGCTGGTTGTTCGAATAGTGGGAATGAGATGCCTGCTTGCCAAGCTGTCCAGGCGTATACGATTCGTAGTTGTTTTCCTATATCTTCGGTTGGCGTTCGCCAGTTTTTGAGGAAGTGCATGACATAGCCTGTTCCTGCCACGGCGTGGAGTGGGGTAAACCCGCCCCCAGCCAGATTGGTTGGTCCTGCTAGAACTGCACGAGATGTATTGCGATTGAATCCACACGCTGCATAAATCTTAGGAAGACTCGCTCTTTCGATTGACTTTAGTTGTTTTGGTGACATGAATGACTGGGGAATGGTATATTCCACGGCTGGTTTCCACACTGAATCGTATAACATCCTTGTTTCTGATCTGGAGCATCCGCAATTTACAATTGCCTCTGTCGTCTTGACTGCTTTGTCTAGTACGGTTGACGTCTGCCCTATTCGTCCTCCGGCTGGTGCTTTCTTATGTCCTAGGTTTGTTCTGGTTTGATATATGTTCTTTGACAGAACTGTCACGTCGGATCCTTGGTCGTTTTTTAATATTATCGATTCTCCTGGGCTTCTAATCATGTGAGGTATACCGCTGTCTTCAAAGTCGAAATGGATGACGTGATATCCGCACTTTGACAGTTCTAATTTCCCTCCAGAACACCAAAGTAGGTCGTGCCAGAGTTGTGCGTCTGCTGTCATCTTCGATATTAGGTCTGCGAGTGTTTCATTCTTGCTAATTCCGGTGATGCAAGTTGAATCGTCTACAAACCCAACCATATTAAATCGTACGAGCATCTCCCCATCCGGAGATTCAAATAGCATTCCATGAGCTTTCTCGTTGTGGCTTTGGAACAACACGCTTGATATAAAACACCAGATTGTAGGCGAATTTGTCGATCCTTGTCCTGTGCCATGTATTGGAAATCGTATACAGTGACGATACGATTTATCAGACATTTTTGTTGATATCTTCAGTTTGAATTCTGCTTCTTCTAATGTTTGTGCGTGTATGAATATAATGTCTTTGTGTATACCGTATTTTCTCCCGGACAGGCTTGCAATCGAGCAGAGTATACGGTCATAACATGCTGTTGCATCATTGTCGAAGTTTGCGAATGAGTACCTTGTCAGTAGCGAATAGTCAAATCGCAATTCTTCGAGGTATGTTAAAGATGTACAATCTCGTCCTGGTAGTCCGCCATACTGTCCTTGATGTAGTTTCTTTTCTTTGACTGCTTTCTTCATTGACTTTCCCCACTTTGCGCCCCAAAGGAAACCAAGATCTGCTTCATAGAGATGTATCACACGGAGTCGATGTATTTTCACGTTCCCTTCTTCTTTGTAAATCATCATGTTAACAATTGTCTTCCATCTTGTAAGAGAATATCTGTGTTTGATTGCGTAATTTATTAGTGTTATATAGCACTCAGCGATATCATTTTGAAAGTCTTTGTATTTAGTCCGTTCCTCTTCCTTAAGCGTTTTGTCTATCGTTGCAACTAGGGCTTTATAGTGTCCGAGGTGTCTTCCACTGGGAGATGTTGATGTTGATTCTCTCCAAGAACTAAATTTTCCCGTGAACTCCTCTTTTGTGATATATTTAATAGTATCATCAACTTCGGTTACGCGTGTCATATTGTCCAGGAAGAGACGTGTTACTTCGGAAATTGTTTCGTCATCGTATTCGCCCTCTAGGACTAGTTCTGCCTCGTTTGTAGATGCATTCCAGTTGAATTTGTGTTTCATAGCTTCAGTTGTGAACGGGGTACCGTCTGTTTCTGCCTGTCCAAAGTGTCTTTGATTACGTAATATCAAGAGGAATTCGATCTCTTTAGGGCAGTTCACTTCCTTCCATTGCGCAGCGTCGTTCTGGTTGACTAGTTTGGGATCATCGAGCACATAATCTACTTCATCGTCGTATTCCTCCATTGTTGGCCATGATTTAGGAACCTGCAGTCGAGTTATTCCTCCTCCTTTGTTCATTCTACCCCGTTGGAATTGAAGTTTTCCAAACGCCCGTGCCTCTCTTTCATTCTTTCTGATATTGCGAAGTATCTTAGCTTTCTTCTTATCTCCTGTATCGTCGTAAATATTTGCTCTTTCCAGTAGAAATTTGTCTCTGTTGTCTGCGGATGTTTTATGTATTTGTTTCAATTTGGTACGAAGTAGATCTATTTCTGTCTTGATATTCTCCACCGGCATGTCTTCCACCAGATTCAATCCTAATGCAGTAGCACGGGCTATGAGGGCCGTTGATCGTATGTGTCGTTTACGTCTAGCGTTGAATTGGCACCATACGGACAAATTTCTTTTTATCTCGTGTGTTTCTACGCACCAGTAGTCGAGTCGGTGTTTGTGGCACTTGTTTGACCCATGCTGACATGCTCGTGTCAGTTCTCGGTCTAGTCTTTCCGCTTCTTCGTGATTGGGTTCTTTTGCTTGGAAAAGCTTTTTCATTCGGTCGAACACGTTGTTTGAGAGTAGGTGACGATGTGACTCCTCTAAGTACTGTATTACAGCTTTCTTGTCGTTGCTTTTGAAAGTGCGGCCTTCTGATTCGGATACTGTGTCTTTGTCATTTCCAAAGAGTTGCTTCTCGCCTATATCAAAATAGAACGCCCGATGGTCACCTTTCAATCTGTATTTGAATGGTTCATAAACAAAGTTTGTTACTTTATCCGCTATTTCTGGCAATGTGAGTGCAAAATCGATGATTCGTGATCCTCTGATTTGAGTTTTGAACTGTTTATGGTTTGGATGCAATCTGTTGAATATGTTTACTAAGCCAAATGCGTTACATAGTTTTTGGGAGGTTGATGAACCTTTGCATTCTTCGTTCCAATCTCCGATAATAAATGGGATTATTGTGGTTGATTCAAGTGAGAGGAATTTCTTGATAAACTCTTTTATATCTCGAAAGAAATTTCGTCTAGGGTCTCTGTCCGTGCTGTCTCTTTCGCTTAGTAGTACTTCTTGTTGATGGTACGCTGTGTGACCTCCAGGATTTGTAGGTTGTTTACAACACTGATAAATGCTCACTATCAGTATGTCTTTGTTGCCTTGTCCGTCGAGCAATTGGTATGTCCACCGTCCCAATTTGTCTGATCCGCTCTTCTTTACTCGCCCAGCCGTCTTTCCTCGTGTAACTATTGCTGTTCCTCCCGGTTTATAGTTGCTATCAGTGGTGAATAGACTGGTTCCCCATACTGCTTTGGATGATCGGTCCATTGATTTCGTTCCTTCGTAAAATTTATGACGTACTTCTGTACGTAGAAAATTTCGGTTGACCTCTGAATAGCATTGTATGTCTATTCCCAGATCCATGGAGTGTTGAAGTTGACTTTGTAGTTCCTGTGCTTTTATTCCGTCCGGATTGCAACCTGATATACGTATCATCCCTGGCAATTTTGGTGTATCCATTGGGCTGCCAATCGCCTCTGCTTCTTCTTCATCAAGTTCGTCTATTGCAGGCCGAGGTAACATGTTTATGATGTTGTCGTTCTCGCTTGTGATTGACCTGTCCTCGTCCTCGTCACTAGGCACAAAGTACAAGTCATCATCGAAAGTATCAGCCGATGAGTCTTCCTCATCATTTTCGCTATCACTATCTTCTATGTTTCTGTCCTGTAAACTTGGTATGTCCTTGTTATCGTCTTCCTCCTCGTTCTCGCTCTCACTATCACTATCTTCTCTGTCCCTTTCCTGCAGTCCTGGCATTCTATTTCCTCTCTGTGCACTACGCATTCTTTCTATCGCTTCTTTTAGTTGTTCCAGTCTCTTTTCAAGTGGTAGGTTTTCTTTTCGTCGTGGAGTGTCTTCGTCACTGCTATCGTCAGAGGAGTCATCCTTATCTACTTTACATATTAGTTCTGGTATATCTGATTCGTTATTGTTGTGTTCTTTAAATTGTTTTCTTGATGCTAATAATTTCTTCTCCTCGTTGTTCTCGTTGTCATCGTCACCTCTATTCATTGTGTGAATTCATATCTGTCTTTGCAGATGTATTTGTTGGGTTGGTTTCGATATCGGTATTATCGTTAATATTGTTACTATTATTATTATTATTATTATTATTATTGTTATTATTGATATTGTTAATGTTATTACTATCATTGTTTTCTGTTTCTAATACAGAGTATTGATTTGGTGAGAGATGGTCGATTCGACGTTGTCTTAGTGTGTTTCGGTTCGGTGATCCATTCAATACTGAAATGAAGTCAGTTGTATAATCCATTTCGTTTATTGTGTTATTGAAATTGTGGCTGGTGATTGATTGTTCTTCTTCCACTACTGTCAATGTTTCGTGTGAATCTCTGGTTCCGAAAGATGCGTCTGATCCTACGTAGCCTACTCTGTTGCTGTCTTGATATCCGTCTCCGTCGTCCATTTCAACATCTGTTGAGTTTGATTGAGTATTTGCTTGTATTTCGGGTGGAGCTGGTTTGATCTGTAGATGACTGTCCATGTCGATGTCCTCCGTTTCATTGGTATTGTCATTGGTGAAGTGATCGAAATCAATCTCATTTGGTATATGTTTATTATGTCTTTGTTTACTTCTTTCAGGTGATTTAGTTGCTTGTTCGTTGTTGGTATTTGACATTGATTTGCTATTTCTTTTTACTTTACCGGATGTTGATGGAGCAATGCTTCCAGTATTCGAAAGTGTATTTTGAGTGGACGATCCACTGCTGTATATCTGTACTTGTTGGGCGTTGTTATTGTTTGTTATTGTTGTCTGTACTGGTGGTGGTGTGATCATATTATTACTGTCACCGCCATTGACATTGCTATTGCTATTGCTCGTCAGTAGTTGTTGAAGCATCGAATGCAGTACTCTGTCACTCTCTGCTTTTTCTGCTTTTGCTTCTTCCATCTTGTCGTTGATCAGTTTCATTTGTCCTGTTACAGTTGACGCAAGTCGCTCTTGGGTGTCTTCTAGCACTCCTATGGCAGCTGCCTGTTTCTTTCCCTTTGATTCTCCAATCGTCACTCTCTCTTTGATTGATGTAATCGTCGTTGCTGTCGAACTCATTTTGTCTTCCATTTGTTGCATTTGTTTTTGTAATGTAGCTATAGTATCTGCTAAAGTAGCTACTGTCTCGTCGTCAATTGACATTGTTGTTCTTGTGGATCTTCCTCCTTTCTGGGTTGTAATATTCTTCGGTGGAAAAAGTTTGCTTCTCCAAGTGTCATTTGATCCAAGAGGTGTTGCAGTAAAATCCTTGTATCTGTTTGTCTGAGCG
Organism: Fragilariopsis cylindrus CCMP1102; assembly: GCA_900095095.1. Lineage (NCBI taxonomy): Eukaryota > Bacillariophyta > Bacillariophyceae > Bacillariales > Bacillariaceae > Fragilariopsis > Fragilariopsis cylindrus. The sequence goes on along the minus strand of FMBT01000378.1, from coordinate 156,337 downwards.
GAGAGAGCCTCCAGATTCATACATTCAGTTGGTTGTCGCTTACGAAAAGGATGGTGATTAAATTTCCTGTCTGTCATTAATGGATTATTTGTAATGATACTGTCTATCTTATCGAGATCCTTTTGTACTAGAGGAAGCGTCATTAACAGAATCCATGTTCCATTCCGTTCTGTGATTACTGTCTCATCGACCGCAATTACTGTTGGTATGATTTGTAGTTCTGGTAAACACGTTGCCATTTCGGTCCTCTCCATCTGATGAATATTGATTACTTTGTGATTAAACATAAATTCTTCATGCGTTCTAACCATTTTGTTGTATGTTGGCTGAAGTTGTTTATCGTATTTCATTGAGAAATCGACGTAATCGTATCCCATGTCATAACATACTGTAGACAAAATATATCTGAATAATGACCTGTACTTGCTTTGAACACATATCCCTACGGCTTGGACTTTCGCTTTATTCCCTTTATTCACTGATCCTGGTAGTGTCAAATTTATGATTTGGACTTCTGGGAGTTTCTCTCCTTTCCATTCTTTCAATCCAGCAATTGATTGTGCTCTCAGTTTTAGATCTGTCTTCCTTACCACTAAGAATTCTTTGATACTAGTATTCAGTTTGTTTTGAAATCCGACTCGGTGTAACTCAGGATGAAATTTTGTCATGAAACCAAGTTGTGTTGTCTCGACAACATCAATTGGTCCATTATGATTGATGATCCATAAACCCTCCGATTTGAGTGTGTCACTTAACTTGTGTTTTAGTTTCCATAGGCTTTGCGTCTGACCGTAATCGATGTGTAAGGTTACTTGAACGTTTCTTTGACGGTTCTTGATTATGGAGTAAGCAAAATAAGATTTAAATGAATTGATGGACCAGCTGTCCATACAAACCTTTGTATCTAATACTAGTTTGTTCCTTGAGCTCATGAACTTTACTGTTTTACATTTCGATTGTGCTGCTGCGACAAAATTTGCCAGTTTCGACATGATTGGGTGGTGCTTCATTGGTTTGTAACTTTCTTCCTCTAAGGTATTCAGACTGTTTGGGCTGCTGATTTCCCATCCATTAAGGTCATCTACCTTGAAAGCGACGTTGATTTTTCTCCAGTTCCTGTTCTTGTAGTCCTCATCGTACTCGATCTCTTCGTCGTCGATCTCTTCGTCTATCTTCTGCATGACGGTAGGTGTTGTACCTGCTGTTTTTGCTGCCTCGGTCTGGAGGGATGATCTTCCTGAATTTTCCACGGATTTTCCTCCCGTTGTGTTAGATGTCTCTTCCAGGTCCATCGCGACCTCTGTAGCATCCTCTACGGCTTCCACAATCCCTGAGGGTGGGTCGCCATCTCCTTCGAATCCCATTGTCATGAGCTACGATTTAGAGGTTGGCAAAAATTCCTACGTAGATTCTACGTAGATTCAGTACTAGCTAGATTAGTAGTTGGGTATAAATTGGTTAAAATAGGTGCGCGTTTTCGATTCTTCGTAAAGAAAAGAGTATATTAATTAATACAAGTTCTTTCTTTTATAAAATAGCTCAAGAAGAAAAATATACATGAAGTATTATTGTGATTTATATATTTGGTAGTCGGCCTCGTGCCTGCCACAATTCACTCATTATTATTTACGCACGACTTCTTTTCCAAAATCTTTGTTCTTCATTCGAATGAGTAGGTGGTTGTTCACTGTTCGTCATACTACCGTCATTCATCATTGTAGTTGTTGTAGTAGTAGGTGTAGTATTAGATAATAGTGATGATGAGAATGATGGGAATGGTACATCACGTTTAATAGATGATGATGTTATTGATGATGGCGATGCTACTGATGAAATCATAGAAGCAGCCGTGCTAGTAGCCGTAGTGGCCGTACTAGTCGTAGCCGTATTATTCTTTGCATTATTATTAGTTGTCGTCTTTATTTTTCTTCGTTGACGAAAATAATGGGATATTTTTTCACGTGCTGTAGTTCGATCCACTTCTTCCCAATGATTGTGTTTTGGATTCAATTTTAAAAATTTACCTTTGTAATCGTCATGAATCATTGATATAATCCGTTCGGAGATATCAGTCTTGGCAAATTTACTAGCTTTTTCATATTCAATTTCATGGATGGTTACAAGTTCGATACATTGTAGATTCCCATAATGATTCTTCACCAATTTTCCTTTCCCAAATAACACATCATTGATTGTGGGTGCAATAGTCACATAAGGAAATTCGTCATCACTGTCACTGTTGCCATCATTATCATTATCGTTATTACCTTGTTCATGTTCATGTTCATGTTCACCTTCATCTTCATGTTTATTATTATCGGCTTCGACTAGTTCAACGATATTACTATTACTAATGACGGGGTTATTACTGTTATTTTTATTTTTATTCACAATGTCAATCGTATTCACCTGCTCGTCCCCTAGTAGTAGTATCTCACTTAGATCAGCTTCATCAATGATATCAATATCGACAGTAAAATTACTACTACTAACGTCCGGTAGATTTAGACTATGTGATTGTACATTTTGAACATCTTGAACTTGAGTTTGAACTTCTTGTTCTTGTTCCTCATGATATTTTTGTGTCATTAACCATTCATAATGTAATTTTAATGGTACGCTACCATTTTTTGGGAAATGATCGGTCTCATTTACTGGTATACCATAGGTTTGTAATTTAAAGATGACTTCACCATGATCACCATAATGTTTCCGTAATCGAACACGATTTCTTTTGGATAATGAATATAAACTATGTGCAGCCATCCATGGTCGTAATTTTTGTTTATCATAACAAATATGAATTGCTACTACTTTATTGGGCAATGCATCTCTTCGTATACAAATTTCTTTGGCTAATGGTAGGCATAACATGTTTGTTGTCATTCCTACAATGTATATAATAATTACCATACCCTTTTTTTGAAATTCTTCATTTTGAAATCCATAGACGGACCAGATATAGAACCATGCTCTGACCATATTTTTAACCGTTATTTGTGGACCATTTTCTTTTACAACTTTTGGATATATATCAGGACGTAGAACAAATATAAATCGTCCACCGGTGTCACGTACTGGTAATATCTGTACCATACCACTTTCTAGTACAATCTTATCAGCTTTTGATAAATCGGATAATTTTACATCACGTCCCATAACGTCACTGTTATTACTACCAAATAAATCCTGTTTTTGTGTAAAATGTCGAATAATTTTTTCCGCCGCTAATTTGGTATCAAATCGTGCCGAACGTAAAAATGCTAAATGAAATTGTTTCGTATTGACATACTCTGGATATTTTTGAAATTCATATTTCATATTTGTTGTTGTTGTTTCTTTACTACTAGTTTTTTTACTAAACCGATTTTTGTTTTTGGCCGCCTTTCTGCCTGCTTTTAATCCACCTATTAACATAGACCTATTTTGAACTTGTTTTTCTAATTCGTATTCTAATTCTATAAATTTTTGACGTAAAAAAAATCTCGATTGATTTTCATCAATATCTTCATTAATACCATAGACTTCAAAGTTAATTTTATCATAATCGGTCATATTTAATTTATTCATTTCATCGGCTAATGCAGCATCTACAACATCGGCTTCATCTTGTGTTATTGGTATCTTCATTTGTTCTGTTAAATCTGGTACAGATAATTGTTGTGACTGACGTTGTTTTGAGATTGACATTGCAGATGATGGGAACGATAATCGTTCTTGACTAGCATTATCATTATTATTATTATTATTATTACCTTCGAATGGTGATACAGTATGTTCAATCGACATTGTTGCTTGAGTATTATATTATTGCTTGAGTGTTGAATTGAATTGAGTTGAATCTTGTATTTTATCTTATTTTATTTTATTGTGTAATGTATTGTATTGTTTCCTTTGGTTTTTATGAGACAAACGAGAGACCTCAAAAAAAGAATCTAGGGAACCCACTCTCGTGTGTATTCTTTTATCTTATATCTTGAATGAATACTTCTTACGTCAGTACTGTACAATATTCTTGAAATCCAAAACGCCATCGCCCTACTGTGTATGCTAAAGATCTAATAATTACAGTACTGTATTGTAAAAAGTTAGTCACCTCGCGCTTCAATGCTAAGAAACACAGAAGAGGAGACTAAAAAGCAGGTACATAGGGCTCCCGCTACTTAGGACTACTTCGTAAATACCATATATATTTATTTGAAGGACAAAGAACAATATTGATGTAAGTGAGTTTGTGAATTTAAATAACGTAAATGTATGTTGGCGCAGAGTTCCGAAGACAGACAGTAACAATTAACGCAAAATTAAATGATATTAATAGATAGTGTAAATTTAATTACGTATGTTGAATAGAGTTCCGATGACTTACAATAATAATTAACGCGAAATTATATTACATAGGGTGCTAGTCTGTATCATGTGTACAGTCCGTATAAGAATATCGTTGGTTACTATTATACAGCTACAACAAGCTTTGTACGTAAAAACTTAATACTTAACAGTTCATACTTCCAGTTGAGGAGATCGCTGCTTTGATAAAAATTCTTCAACAGTGGTTGCGACATCAGCGGTGGTAAATATTAATTGAAAAATAAATACTCCGAAATGTCTTATCTTATGTTGTATTCAACATAATACTGTACGGTAGTAATATTATGTGTATAACTTATTATTTAATAGCTGCCTCTTCGCTCCTTAAGGTCTTAGAAAGACAGAAAGTCAACGATAGACCCGCCAAATTTATTCTACATTTATTTATTACTTAGGTTCATCTCCAAATCTGTCATCAATCATCTGCTTTCCCACCTCCAATTCTGATTGCTCTCTGCTAGTTGATCTCTTCTTCCCCAGTTTAGTGTACAGTGCTGTTATCAAGTTATTCACCTTATGTTTGATTTTCTTTATTACTGGAAGTACTCTACTTGATGATCTCTTCTTCTTTAACCTGGTGTACACATTCGTCAATGGGTTACTGGAATACTTCTTTGATTTAGTTTGCTGTGATATTTTCCTTGAGACTTTGGTCTTTGCTGGTTTGTTTGCAGTGAAGTGTTGCCATATCGGTTTGCTGTTTTCTTGTGCTAATTCCTTCACTCTTTTCATGCTATGATCTATTACTGGTTTCCATCTGTTGATCCACTTTTTCAATTGCTGGTTTGTGTCTGCTAGTTTTGATTTTAGGCTTTCGTCGTATATCTTGATTTCATCTTCTGGCAGTCCCATTTCTCTCAGTGTATACAGATGGGTGACTTTTTTGGAAAGTGAATCATATTCTGCTACTATTCTGCCTCCGAGTACTGGTGTATTGCGATCAATGCACCTATCTGTCCACATTTCTAATATGATTGGTACTATTGCTTGAAAGAAACCATGGAATTCTTCTGTTTTGTTTTTGCTTTTGGTTGTTTTCTTGTTATTGTTTGCTTCATTTTGTTGCTCTTGTTTTCTTTGCTTCTTTCTTTTTATCCTATCATACTCAATTGGATCTACTAATCTTAATCTTGTCCTATATGCCTTCTGTTGTAGTCTCCACTCCTTTGAAAATTTTCCTCCTAATAGATTATCCCATCCTATTACTGATTGTTCATCTATCAAATTTTTGTACCTTCCCATGCCTTTCTTTCCTCTTATTCTGAACATGGTGTTGGACATGCATTCTCCTTTGAAGTAAGCCATTAATCCTTCTTGCAGTATGTCACACAAGTTTGTGTCTACTGTGTTGCGAAGTACATTTATAATTTGGTTGATAACCTTCTTCCTTACGCTTCTTCTTTTAGAACATTGGAATATGTGGTCATCATCTTCATCATCCAAGCATGATGCACATCGTTTGTCATGGAAGTGGTCTCGTTGATGGACTCTTTCTCCTGTAGGCAACTTCTTAATGCAAAATTTATGGACCCACTGGATTCCTTTAGTAGCTGAAGTTTTCTTGTAATATTATGTAACAGTGGTAACAATGACACTTTTCTTTGGTGGGAGCATAGCAAGATCTATCCCATTGGATAGAACTTCAAAAGGATGGGTGACCTGAAGCACGAGTGATCCACTATGACAGAGTCTAATCTATAGGACTCAGGCTCTGCGGCAGGCGCAGTCATGTGCTCACTGATAACATAGCTCCGCAGCCTGCAGACTATATGGAGACCAGAACAGAACAAATCAGAACAATAAGAGTATCTGTACCAGTAAGAAGATAGTTCTTGGGATGACTTTTACTTCAATTTTTACCTTGTTGTTGTTGTTGTTGTTGTATTACATGACAGTATTAATAATCTCAATAATAGATATCAGCATTATTAGGAACAACACCATCAATTCTTGGGTGCAGGTAATGATAATTTGTGTTCTTTATCATTAGGTATTACATACAATGCAACAACAAATGATCTACAAGCAGATGGTGAGAGCCATTTAATTGGTATTTTGTGAACTATACAAATGATGTTCCATCCAGGACCATTATCCTGGACGGATTCATACTATGATCCTGTTTTTTTTGGTGAATTACGGACACCATGTCATCCAGCAGGGTATGAAAAAAGGGGAAGGTGGTACAAACCCATTGTCTTATAGTGATGGATGGTGCTGAAGTTACAAATCCCTGTGTTGATATATTTAATTCAGTTGAAAAGGGTGTATATATATATATATATGTGTGTGTGTGTGTTTTTGTTTTGTGTTGTCATACTATGATATCCATTCACATTGCAACACATAACTACGAAGTGAGTGTAATAAAATGGATACCTGACTATAAAATAACAACAGAATTTACCTTCATTATAAAAAATGATACATTTGCTGTTAATTTATCTTTCAAATTTATTCTGTGCATGCAGTAGCTAGCTAATCAGTGGAAGACTTTGGCCATTCTACTACTCAATGAATACAGACACACTATACAGAAGCTATAGACAAGAATGGCACAAACAAGGAGAATTCTATTACAACTGTCAGAATAGAACAGAACAAACATCAAACACATACGAATATAAATCATCAAACAACATAAACACGCTACCTAGGGATGCAGTCCCAAACTGATGTCATGGACACGCACAACTTTACCAATGATGAAGAAGGAAAATTAAAGGACAGAGAAGACAACATTCATGGATTACTTAAGGTCTCAACAAAAACACACCACACAGTACTATACACAGATTAACTTTGATACGGCACCAATCACGATCTACGAACTACTAAAATCCCCAAACAAATTAGTAATTGCAGCAACAGATGGAGGAGCAATATAATACCCTTAAAAGAATCAATAGAGTTCGTAATAGCTAGCAAATGAAGAAGGAACAATACTAGCTACATGTTACACCGCCAACCATCAGGAAATGAGCCATTATCTTTTCGATCAGAGATCTGTGCATTCCTTGCAGCATCATGATTCATAACATACCTAGTAAGATAATACAGTGTGACAAACCAACAATGAAGTAGAATATAAATATATACATACAGTCTCAGTATGATAACAAAATTAAAAGCTTATGATGAATATCCAACAGCACCATTAGCAACTATATCAAACTCTGCATGGGATGTACTCTGTCAGCACTGCACAGGGCTCTAAAATAACATACCCTAAAATATTTTGGGTCAAGAGTCATCAGGATGATATGGTCAGCTAGCTAGTTAGTGAAAGACTCTGGCCATTCTACTACCCAATGAATACAGACACACTATACAGAAGCTATAGACAAAAATGGCACAAACAAGGAGAATTCTCTTACAACTGTCATAACAGAACAGTAGAACAAACACCAAACAAATATGAATATAAATAGCAACACCTCTCAAAGGATCAATAGGGTTTGTAATAGCAAATGAAGAAGGAACAATACTACTAGCTTGATGCTATGGCCAACCATCAGGAAATGATCCATTATCTTTTTGATCAGAGATCTGTGCATTCCTTGCTGCAGCATCACCATTCATATCATACCTAAGTAAGATAATATGACAAAAGACTACAGTGTGACAAACCGACAAGAAGTAGAATATAAATACATACAGACATCCTCAGTATGATAACATAATTAAAAGCTTATAATGTATGTCCAACAGCACCATTAGCAACTGTACTAAACTCTGAATGGGATGTACTGTCAGCACTGCATAGGGCTCTAAAATAACATACCCTAAGATAAATTGGGTCAAGAGTCATCAGGATGATATGGTCTACAACAAGACAGAAATGCCACTGGATACTTACCTCAACTCAGAGGCAGACAAACTAGCAACAACAGGATTAAAAGACTACAAAAGAAACAACAAGTACCAATGGACCTGGAAACAATATTACAGTCTTATATAGAAGAAAGAACGATCACAAGAGACTTCAAGAAAACAGTAGGAACTATCATACAGCTACCTCATCTACAAAAAATACTACTGCAAGAGATTCAAATGGTACAAAAATACCTTTGAAGCAATTGACTGGGAGATATTCAGACTGGTATATAGGAAACATAAAGCATGATGAAACCGCCTACAGGAGAAAGGGTCCACAAAAGAAATCACTTCCATGACAAAATGTGCACATCATGCTGGTACACAGTAGAAGATGATGACCACATCTTTACATGTAACAAAAGGAGGAGGCACAGAAGGGATTAATGACATACTTTAATGGAGAATCAGTCTTGGATGCCATGATAAGAATTAAAAGACAAGAAGGATATGAACAATATATTATGTACGTGACCTACTCGTAAATGAGCCAGCAGCAATAGGATGGGACAACCTTCTCAGGCGTACATAAACAGGAGAAAAATGGAGAACCCAACACTGCATGCAAAGAAACAAAGAAAGAAGAAAAGAGAAGAAGAACAAAACAAGAAGAACAATCAGGGTAAGAAGAAACATTGAACAGAACACTTCCCCATGCATTCTTCAAGCTGATCGTTCCTATCATTGCTGAATTGTGGAAGGAAAGATGTGTTGATAGGACTACACCTGTAATAGGAGGAAGAATAGTAGCAGAAGATATTTCCTTGTCAAAGAAAATTGCCCACCTATATATACACTGAGAGAAATGGTACTAACTGAAGATGAACTGAAGATATTCAACGAACCAATTTATGTAAGATCAGAAGATACAAACCAACAAATAAAAAAATGCAAGAGTGAAGGAGCTAGCATAAGACAACAGCAGACCCTTATAGAAACAAACCAGCCAAGACTAAGGTATCAAGGAAATATCAACAAGAACACAAATAATAAAGGAAAAGTCAGATAACCCACTGTTGACAAATAATGTGTACACAAGACTACAGAAGAAAAGATCATCAAGTAGAGTATCACCAGTACTGCAGGCAAAATATAAAATGAATAGTCTTATGTCCACACTGTATGCAAAATTGGGGAAAAAGAGATCAACCAGCAGAGCAAAAACTATATTGGAAGTAGAGGCCGGTGGACTGCTGACTCTTCTATCTTTTTAAGACGTTGAGGAGCAAAGCGGCACCATTTTAAATAACAAGGACTATTTACCCAATGTGAATTGTAGCTGGCATCATCTTGATATATGTATGTGATCATTGAATGAAAAACATATGTGCCGTCATATATGTTATACCAATTTATTTGCTTCATGCTTCATATTCATGCTTCATGCTTCATGCTTCATGCTTCATGCTTCATGCTTCATGCTTCATGCTTCATGCCTCATGCCTCATACCTCATCATGCCATGCATGCCTACATGCATACATGCTCGAGTTCACAATAATAAAGCCGAGCACCAATATCTCACCGCGGAGAGTAGTTGTTCTTTACGATTACCTTATAATATATTATCTACTGTAGATGCATTTCTAGTTGAATCACGTGATTCGCATACCGGTATCCTGAATCACGTTAATTAAGTTTCCACTCAAACTTCAATATGTTTTTTATTAACATTAATTAATTTTTTCAAATTCAAAAATATTCATTTACATGTCATACAGTTGAGTACGTGTACATAATATCAAAGGGCATTATTGTTTAGGTTATACGACTAACCTCAATCGGTTCTTTGTTTCTTTGGTTCAAGATATACTAATATAAGACTTATATGTATGCTGTAATATACAAGCTATCAAAGAATGAAAACATTTTAGTTAAGGCAATCCGACGATATTGTTGCTGTCGCTCTTCGCATTGTATGCAACAATTTTTTAGAGTTCGATTTGAACAATTCGCTTACTGTTGTCTACTGTATAAGCTCGTACAATATTGATTAATTAATTACTGATCAGCAATTTTAGTGCCATAATCAAACGTTTTACCTACAAGTTGAAGTCGCACACTATCACAATTTACTAGTTAAAAGCGCATCGACAATTAAATTGTCGATTCTACGATGAACAAATCATCATAGTATTAGGTAGATAAAAAGTTGTCGCAAACCCCTACTGTTCGCACTCCAATTATTGATCAGCATTTTAGTCCTTTAATTAAACTTTTTTATTCACAAGTTGAAGTCGCACTATCACAATTTACTATTTAAAAGCGCATCGACAAGTAAATTGTCGATTCTATGATGAACAAATCATCATAGTATTAGGTGGATAAAAAGTTCTCGCAAACTCCTAGTGTTCGCACTTGACAAATTCTAATTAAGGTACTACTACGGTACGTACTGTATATAATATTAGAGAGCAGCGGAAATCAATAGGGAGAGAACATTGATGTAGGAATACGGTACGCACGATCAAATATTCAGAACCGCCGTTTTAGTTTTTGCGCTAAGTGTACTACTTCAATGAGGTGTATTACTAGTAGGTTATTTGCAACATTGAAGCGAAGGTAAATAAAATAAGGATCCTCTCTCAATATAATACAACACTAACTGACTGTCTCACAAAATAGCACACAAAACAAGAATAAACCACACCCACACAAAACAGTCAACAGCACAACACGAACGAACAAACAAACAAAAATCGACCCTTTTATAAGGAATGAATATCATGATGAATAGACACAGCAATCCTAATCTAATGGATACTCTCGCTGCCGATACGACAAGAAAAAGTAGTACCGGTAACAGCGTGATGAAGATGAATAGTTCCTACTCAAACTCAAACTCAACAATGAGTAATATGAATGAGAACGATCAAGCTATACTATTGAAAACTATGATCCAAAGCGCAAATAGCAGCAACAGCAACAACGAACACGCTCCTTCAACTGCTATTAATGTCAGTGTGAATAATACTAACACAAACGGCAGTAGCAACGTGATGTTGAACGGAACCACCACTGAATTTACTGAAGTATTGGAAGCAAGAATTCGAAGAAAAAGTCAAAATCTGAAGGACTTGGTAGCGAACTTTTGGGTCCCTCCTAATGGCAACAACAAGACCAAGAGTAGTAATGAACCATCTATTGAAGCTCTCAAGATGAAATTATTAACAAGAAAAGAAAGTGAAGAAATGTTTGGTATGTTTCATCCAGTGGATGCGATCGATAATAACAAGAATGCAATTGCTAATAACGCCACCACCACCTGCACCACAACTCAGAATTCGAAATGGTTGACTGCATTAGAGGGAGCACGAAAATCTTCTTCTATAACAGGAACTGGAACTTCTATAACTGGAACTGGAACAGGAACAACTGGTAATACAATAGCAAAATTATTTCCATCGATTGATAATATACTGGCAATTGAAAAACAATTATTCCAGTCAACAACGTCCAACAACATTATTATCAACAGTATTAATAATTACAATACTATTATTCCACCAACAAATAACACAGCATTACAATTATCAGCGAAAGCATATGCTGCAGCCTCATCATTAACAACAACATCTTTCGATAACGGCAGTAATGGTGGTGGCGGAATTGGTGGTTTAGGTGGACTTGGGATTGGGAACAATATTATGCTTCCTCCTCACATTCCTACACGGACACCTAATACTTCCTATTTAACATGTAGTACGAATCATTTTAGTACAATGAGTGTGGTAACTCAACCATCACCCTATGATATTGTCTGTGGTCGGAATTCGGGTGCCTATAATTATATTGGTAATCGACGATTCCGTGTTACAGTCGATATGCATTTACAACGTTATATTGAATCACCAACACGTGAAGATAAAACAAATGTCATTAAAAGTATTGTGTGGATGCTCCACGAGGATATTGGTGCACGATTTTTAAAAAAGACAATTATTAAAAAGAAAGATATGAAGACTGGACGGACGCACAATAAGGGTGGTACACCACGCTATGAGATCATGAATGAAAAACAAGCTCGAGAAAAAGTGGGACATGCCTTACGTGATTTAGTCATTCAAGCACGGAAAGTTACTTTACCACAAAAACAACAAAAACCAAAGCAACCAAAACAAAAATCATTGCAACAGAAACTAGAACAGCAAATGAAAGATGTATAACACCAAATGAAAGATTAAGAAAGAAAGGAATATTATGCAGGGAGAAAAGCACGAAAGAGAAGAGAAGCATGTACAGACACACAAATTTTGGAACACTCTATACAGTAAAGACGAGAAGTACGATATATATATATATATTTAAAAAAAGACGAATAAAGTACATTTTTGAAATGAAACATATACACAACTTCTGAGTAGTTCTACCATACTATTTTAGGCCTTTTGCAATTAGTTCTAACGTAATACCGGTAGAGTATTTGACACAATAGTATCACATAAAGTCGCATTTCTTGAATCATACAGTACTTCTATGGCGCATTATATCATCCATTTATTAAAAAAGCACGCGTACTGATAAATTATTTGTTAAGTAAATATTGCAAGCAAGAACACTCTTATTTGAAGTTGAAGTATTTTCTTGCTTTATGCAGTTTTGTAAGTTTTCCCGCTCGCTCTTCGGAATATTTTTCGTTCAATAGCTATTGTTCTAATTTTTTTAATTGAATGATATATAATAATTCAAATAATAATATATTTAGGACTACATAATGCACCCTACAACAATTCATTAGGCCTCTCTTCTTAAAGTGCACCTTACGTACAGTATGTAAAATAGCCTTGATTAGCGCGCTACGAACTCAGCACGTAGAATTAGTACTACGTTTTATGTATTATTTATATCTGAAAGGCTCATTGTCATGCATGGCTGCATGCATCGTTACTGTAGGCATGTTAAGATTACCATTCTCGCCGAGACTCACTCACTGAATCAGATTTTTTTATTCCACATCTTCGCCGAGAGTGATAAATTAATTGTACTAGAGAGGTAGACAGACACACTACCTCATCCCAATTTAGCTATTAATACTGCGTACGTACACGTACGTACGCACGCATTCATTCCCCATTCTGTACAGGGCCTTCCGTTAGTTTTAAAAAGAAACTAACTTAGCTCAGAAATCCGTCGTGTTTAATTTTTTTAATATTCGGAGTCACGGAAGGCCCTCTGTACAAGATCAATCATACTGTAGTTAAACATCATTTTCATCCACTTTTGGTTTGGTTTCGCTCTTGCCCTCGAGTGGAATAAAATCAATATCATCGAAAGGATCATAAAAAGTATTACCAGAGTTATTATTACTATCAGCATTATTGTTGTTATTGTTGTTGCAGTGGTTGTACCTTTTTCTTGTACTACTTCCATTCTTGTTGATATCATTGTCATTGTCATTGTCATTGTCATTGTCATTATCGAAATCCATTCGATCCTCCGAAGCTAAAACATTGATTGCTTCTTGAGCGACAGCAGATCCCGATCCTGAGGAAAACTGTGATCGACGTTTTTCTTGTTTTAGCTGCAATTGTAACTGTTGATGTACTTTATAAGTATTTGCTGATACGGGGAAAAACCTTCCGTCCATCATCAATGGATCGTAGTTGTTCTTCGTGATACTAGCAGTGCGTTTTGAATCTTTGCTACTGCTACTAGTGATACTAGCAGTGCGTTTTGTATCTTTGCTACTGCTACTATTACTACTACTTATTCTGAAACCACCACCACCACCACTACCAAGCTGCTGCTGCTGCTGTTCTTGCTGTTGTTGTGGATGGAAATCAAATGCACCCATAGGAGTCTCGAACATACCAGGACGATGATGTGTCATCGGATGATTGATTTTCATCATTTCATTGTCATTGATGCTGTTGCTGATGTTACTGCTGTGAAATATAGATGATAATGCAGGTGCAGGTGAACTTGATTGATGCTGTACAGCTGATGCATTCATATGAAGAGGAGGAAACGTATCATTACGAAAATTCTGTTGTTGTATCAAGGACGATGAACCCACAAACGATGGTCGTTGTTGTTGCTGCTGCTGCTGCTGTTGGTGTTGGTTTTGGTGTATTAAACTATTACGAGTGAAATAACGTAGACGATTCGTCACGGCAGAAGAATTTACATTTGCATTCATAGTATTCTGGAGGAGTTCTGCCGCTGACTGAGTAGCCCCCAATGACAATGATGGAGCCGAAAACGACGATCGGAATAACGGTGCGGGCTTTAATTTTTTTTGGGATTGTAAAGATGATCGTCGACGTCGTCGACGTCGTTTCTTTGATGCAACCGGTGATGATTTATCCTCATTAGTAGTGGTATTAGTATTGTTATCGTCAATCCCATCCCCTCCACCACCCCGTTGTTGCTGCTGCTGCTGCTGCTGCTGCTCGTCTTGTTGTTCATCATATAGCTGTTGTTTCTCTTGTAAAATTTGGAATGCTGCCGTATCACGTAATGCATGCCCGACCTTAGCACGGATTTGTGGTTCAGTTAATTCAGTTAATTCTTTATCATGTTTAGATAATTTATAAAACTTTGCACCAATACCATGTATTATTGTATGTACGAGGGAACCAATAAATAATCCTTTTCGATGCCGACCATCAATTGCAATGTACTCGTCTACATTTAGTCCAATTAATACACGGAATCTACGATTGCCACAATTATTAAATGCAACTGATCCACGACCACAAATAATATCATACGGACCTAATGCATCTATTATTGAATCTTCCCAATCATCATCATCATCATCATCATCATCATCGTCGTCGCCGACTATACCTTCTTCAATTTTAATCTGCTGGTGTTGTTGCTGATGCTGATCGACAGGAAGAAACATTCCATCCGGAGAGTCTAAACGTGACTTCTTCTGTTGCTGCTGCTGCTGCTGATCGAAGGGTGAATTTCCATCAGAAGAGGTAAGACACTCCTTCTGCTGTTGTTGTTGCTGGTCGTACAAGGGATGTGCCTTTTCATCATTAAACGGCACCGTGTGCTCTTGTTGTTGTTGTTGTTTCTTCTGTTGTAGGAGCTGCTGATCATCGGGAGGGTGCTTTTGATCATCGAAATTGTCTTCCATTTTGATACTTAGAGAATTGGATTCTGATTCTTTCGTTGCTTTTGTTGGTTCGTTTATGTCATTGGTATTCATCATTGTATATATGAACGTTCCTATACTAATCATTGATTATATTTATGGTTATACGGTTTAATTATATTATATTATATTATATTATATAGCATAAACTTGTGTGTGTGTGTTTGTGATTATATTATATTGTATTTGTGGTAAGAGGTAACCTAAGTAGTAACCGGTTCTATATCGAAACACAGTTGCAATCTTGTATGTTTTATGTTTTGTAACCGGTTTTCAATGCGAAGTAAGTTGCTTGATGAGCAGATGGCGTGTCTGTGAACAATACTATAAAAATGTCGACGTAGGTGCGAGGGAAGTTAGTTGAGAGTGACTGGCATAATAAGAAGCGTGTCTATGAAACAAGAAGGAGGATCGAAGAAATTTCCTACAGCGCCGCCATGAAGTTTTGATGGTAGTAATGGCATGGCGTGTAAGAGAAGTAGAATTAAATGTTTGGTTTTGTCAGGTTATGTATATTGTGAGCTACGTGAAGTAAGTTCATTTTTGTAGGTACTATTTATGTACAAATATGTGTCGTTCTTGTGTCGCAAGCAATCCCGGATTCCAAGTTCAACGCTTTACATAACAAGTGATTACATTTTTTCTTTGGTTTTTATAAGAAAGAATAGGGGTGCACGTTTGGGAGACGAATTGAATTCGTTTACGGATATATACTCCTTGGAAAAGAAGAATTGATTTTTCACGTGAACAAAACGTGATTAACGTGATACTAATTTGTTATATACGGTAGTCGTGCTTTATCTTCGCATACTAATGTAGTACTGTAGTAAACACGAGGCTATTGTTAAATAATTCTTCTATTGATATGTATTTTGCACGACTGCCGGTCGACGTGATGCGGTGGCGAACCAAAAATGAATTCATGATATACTGTACTAAGTCAACAACACACCACGCCTTTTTAAGATAAAAGGGCGAAAAAACTGCTGATATTCTATTTGATCGCGGGGATGCTACCTAGTGGGGAGTCGAATTACTATTTTTTATACCAATGACATATTTACAGGTCAAGTGAGAGAAACGCCTCGTCTTGCCTTTGGCGTCACGCATATTATATCAGATACTTAAACTGTTAAATCTACCACTGGAGGGTCAAATCTACTATTTTTTTAACAACGACATATTTACACTTGTAAACAAAATCCCAATACTGTAGCTGGTGCCAATCAGCCGAATAAATTCGTGGGGGAAAAAGGAACAGGAAAAATGATTCTATTTGAATTCGCTTTTTTGCAATTAGGATTGAATTTAGGGAAAAAGTACAATGTAAAACACAGAGAGAGAGAGAGGTAATGCATGCCTAAGTATATCTTCTTTTGTTTCATCTGCTTCTATTAGCTTATGCTCCCTGGTCAACCATTTTCTGGGTTTGAGAGGTTTATATACAGTTTAGGTACCAGGTACAGAGCTATTTGGTTAGCTAGCCCATTTTTGTGGTTCTAATTTTGCTTTTAGCATCCAGTCATTCATTCTGTCTGTTTCGAATTGCAAGCTGTCTGTAAGTGTGATACTAAAGCTAGTTCTGATGTTTTTCTGTTGACCCCCTTGTTTTCTTGATTTATAATAAATCCATAAGCACAGTGCGTTTTTTGGTCCTCTGTTACAGTTCATTAGTGCTAGTTTTTCCAGCCACCGTGCACTTCGCAGTTCCAGTGATTGATGGAACTGGTAGCAATTATTAAGTTCCTCTCTAACTTGTTTATCTGAGATATGATTGTCTTTTCCATCATAGATTGTGATACCTACCATTTTTCTTAGGAATCTGTGGTGGAAGATTTCAAGCTTCCTCCGTAGTTCTTCCATATGTGCCCAGTTTTCACATCCCAATAATAAGAGGATATTGGTTACTGTAGCATTGTATAGTCAAACACGTAGTATTGCTGGTATATCTATTGTAGCAAAAGCTCCATCTTCTTGGTTGATATGGCGTTATATGTCCAGATCATCTTTCAATGATGGGGTAAAGATAGTACAGAAGTATTTGAATATATCACAGTATGAAAAGAATTCAAATTCATTAATTAGTATGTCTGATATGTCCATTGTTGTTGTTGCTGTTATGTCTTCCTTGGTGAAAGGATATACATTGCTTCTGTTCTCAAGCTACCATCATTCCTCCTATCATCACCACAGTAGACTGTTAATCCAAATTCTGTGAAGTGTGATTTGATTAGCTTTGTTGATGCATCTTCATTGTCTTTCCACAGCAGTAGAAACACATATTATGCTGCATCATCTACGTAGTAGTAAGATTTCCAGGAGGAAAAAGCAGTACCAAGTGCAGATTCTAGTATTTTCTTTTTCAAGCTTGGGTTATAGGCGATGCTACCATCGTTCTTGAGCGAGTGCTTGCATGCGGAAGCCGGGGGTATCAAATCTCCATTTCTTGTCTAGGCTAGGGTTAGTTGATGCAAAACAGCTTGACCAAGATTGCCACCTTGTTTTACACGTACTGTTCCGTCAATCCCGACTTCTTCTTCCCCCTACTTTCATAATATAAGTGAAAATAGAATGTGGTTCCTTGAGGATGACAATATGTGATTATCCAGGAATTCCAAATAGTTTCAATATCTTCCATAAAAGTTTGCAGTTGACAGAGTCATGTACTGTTCCTTTAATCTTGACTTCTTCTTCCCAGAATGTGGTTCCTTGAGGATGGCAATGTTGTGATTATCCAGAATTTCGAATAGTTTCAATATCTTCCATTATAAAAGTTCACGGTTGACAGAGTCAAATGCTGTGATGTTACAAGGTCTACAAATAATAGTTCGTGAGTGTGAGCCTCCATTTGGTGTTTTAGTATTGTTTGTAGTGATGATTTTAATGTGAATGTAGCATTGACACTTCCTTCTCCAAACCAGCATCCACATCATTGTTCATTGATACCAAAAGTATCATTGATGTGCCTAGCGAGTCTTGCTGTAGTACTGTATGGCTACTCTATTAAAAAATTCTTCTACGATTGCTATATATTTTGACACGAGTGCCGGCCGACGCGACGTGATTGAAGATATATAAAAGGGCTGGTATTTTTTCGCGCTACCTCCCTAAATCTACCACACAAATAATACATAAAATAAACGCGTCTACTTCAAAGAGAAAGCAAGTGACTTCAAAGAGAAAACAAGTGTTGTTTATTGCTTGTTGCATTAACTAAGTTACATACAGTGTATTACAATAACATTGCTTCGTCGTCGGAATCGAAAAAAAGGAACATACAGTACAGTGTACATACAATCTTATATATGCAAGAAGGCAGAATAGAGTCATTCATTACTGCAATAAATAGTAAAACAGGACAGGACAGGACAAGATCCTATCACACAGCACACCCGTTATATTAACATTTTCGCAAAGAAGAAGCGACTCTGACTAACGTTACTACGTTACTTTGTTTGTGCCTCAATCAAAAGCAAAATCAAAAGCAAAAGCAAAGCAATATAACCGTCATGACGACAACAACGGCAGCAGCAGTAGGATTGGGGTCTGGATCAGTTGATAATAATAATAATGATAATGATGATGATAATGATGATCTTATTGAATTACGATTTGAAGACATTCCCGAAGATATGGATGAATTAATATCTGATATGATTATGTCTTCTGAACTATTCGAAGATGATGATGATGAAAAAGATGATGATGATGAAGAAGATAATGGTGGCGGTGTTGATGAATATGGTCAAGCAACGAGTGATAAAACAAAGAAAAGACGATCAACAAAAGCACGTGGTAGTGGTGGTAGTGGTGGTGGTAGTGGTAGTGGTGGTATGACAGTATCCACAGATAAGGATGGTCGACCATCAATATTAAGTTTGAGACCATCATTAATATCACCAACAATGGCAGATAAATTGTTGGAGGGTCTAATGAATATTAGTACTACTAGTTTGCTTACGACAATAAAATCAAAATCAAAATCATTCATTGGTAATAAAACTGGTAGTGGCTCAACACGAAAAAATAGTAGTATTAGTACTCCTAGATATTCATCCTTCACAGGAATACCAGGTGATAGTAGTAGATGGTTAATGAGAAGTTCGGTTACAAATATGGAGGATTATGATTATGATGATATTACCGATGAAGATATAGGTAAACAAGGTGGACAAGTTGGACAAGGAGGAGGTGGAGAACGTGGAAGCGGTACATCAACTTCACCTTCGCCTTCATCTAACAACAACAACAAATTACAATCGCGATATTCAATTTCATCTGATCCGTCAGAACAGCAACAACAGCAGCAGCAGCAGCAACAGCAACAGCAACAGCTGAACTATGACTATAATAACTATAACAGTGGCAATAACAATGGCAATAGACGATATTCTATATCTGCAAATCCTGATATATTTGGTGGTGGGGGTGGTATACCAATTGATATTAATGATGAGTATGAATCATACAACAAAAGTTCATCATTGCAGATGCAACAATTACAAAAAGATCCATCATTACGATCAATTTTTGGATATAATGCTGGTAATGCTAGTAATGCTGGGAATGAACAACAACCACCGAAAATCAAATCAAGGCGTTTTTCTGTTTCACGTGTCACAGTATCAATGTTTGATCGACCATTTGATGAGGATTATGATCATAATGATGATACAAAATCATTCTCATCAATGAATCATGATACTGGTCAAGTTAAGCCTGTGGAGGTACTATCAAATGAATGCAAACAAACGTATGGGAAAGAAACTGATAATGTTCAACAAGTACAAGAGGAAGCATTAGCAAAAGAAATGGAACTGTTATCATTTACACATAAATCAAAAATTAATTTTGATGTACATGGTATTATTCCAATGAGTAGTAATGGTGGTGATATGAATATGGGGGGTATGGGTAGTAGTATGGGTGGTAGCAATGGTAGCAATGGTGGTACTAGTACTGGCACTGGCAATGGTAATGGCAATGGCAATGGTCTAGTAGATGATGATATTGATAACTATCTAAAACAATTAGATGATCAATTAAAGAATGCAGTTCACATTAATGAAAATGATAATGGAAAGGGTAATGAAAAAGTTTTGGCTTTTATGGAAGCACAAAAAATGAATCCAAATTATGTCAATTCCAAAGAATTTCGTTTAATGTTTTTACGTATGTATTCCGATTGTGGATGTAATACTGATCCGACGACACAACAAAATAATACAAATAATAGAACAACCTATGATGTTAATAAAGCATCCGATAAATTATTATTACATTTTCAAATCAAGAAACAAATTTTTGGAAATGTTGGTAATGTTCTTGGTCGTGATGTACGATTATCGGATTTAGATAATAATGATCGAATTGCTATGAATTCTGGTGCCTTTCAAATCATGCCCGAACGTGATACCGCTGGACGGGCTATAATCTTGTATGCACCAGGACAACGTATATATAATAAGATAGAAAATTGGATGAAGGCCATGTGGTATTTAATGTATGTGGTGGCGAAAGATATTGATAATCAACTGATGGGGGTATGTATTGTCGTCTACTTTCGTGGATTTACTACCGTACGTGATACATTTGAACAAGCTCAAAAGATAACATTAGTTCGAGATGCGATACCAAATAAAGTGGTGGCATTGCATTACTGTTATCAAGATGAATCCATGATAGCATTAATTACAGCTCAAAAGGTACATTTCTTAACACGTAATTTACGGTCTAGATTACGGGATCATTATTCCACGGATCATAATGAAATATGTTTCCAATTAGAAACATATGGTATACCAATTGATAAAGAAATCTTTTTACCAAATGGTCATTTAGGTATGAAATGGTATAATGAATGGATTAGTATACGTCAATCACTAGAAGAAGTAGCAGACCAACAACAACAACAAGTTGCTGCTACTACTGGTGTGTTGTCGTCTACTTCTAATTCTAATCATATTGGTATTAATATAACACCACGTAAATTTGATGTATTATTTGGACGTGGTAGAACAACTAGGGAACATGTAGGTAATTTACGGTGTGCTCATTTAGTGGAAATGCATCAATTAGAATATGAAAAATGTAGTAAATCAGAAAAGACTGAATTAGCGAAAAGGATTGTTACTATGATTAAAGAATGCAATGGTCGATTCCTGAAAAAGGATCGAAAGGTAAGTAACGTTTTTTTCTTTGTCGGCAAATTGCAATGTCAATGTATGTATGATGGGGGGAGGGGATTGTGATTGTGATTGTGATTGTAGCGATTTTACTCTGTACTGTACTGCGTTCGTTACTCTGGTACTTTCTTTCTTAGTTAAGCAGTAGTCTCACCTCTCACATTTTGTTTCTCTCTTCGTATATTATTCCATCTTTTTCGTCTCGTGTTTTCTCTTGATTTGGTTTGATGTGTATTCTTTAGTTGGGATGGCAAGAAGTTACTGATTCACAAGCTCGAGAAAAGGTATCCCATTTTTTTCGTCATCTAAGAGCTACTTTAGGTACTGCTACTGCTGAGGAACCATCAAACAAGGAGGATAGCAATAATAATAGTAATGAAAAAAGATCTCTTCATGCGGAGGAAGATGACAATGATGATCACTCCTCGATGAACAGCAGCATCAAGCGGCGCGTTGCCATTTAAAGAAATATTCAGGTATAGTAGATCGACTGTACTGTACTGTACTGTACTGTACTATACGCGTATATGTACTGTACACGTTCACGTTCACGGTAGGTGGATAGACCATGAAACAAGAGAAAGAAAGGGAAAGTTTGAACATATACCGTACATCTAATTTAAGAAAACAAAAAGTACCCTACGTACGGAAATAACGTAACCTAGGACGTTTACGGGCGTCATAAAACTCAATGTAAAAAAGTTAATGCATATCAAATCAAATCTTTGTCTAGTTTTATTTATTTCTAGCATCTACAGTATGGATTGATTGCTTACGTACGTCGTAATTTAATTTAGCTAGCCTGAATATCGTTCTTCAAATCCAGGTGGTGGGATTGTATTTAGAATAATTAAATTATAATTCTCATTCTGATTTTTTTCTAAATATTGACGTATTGTGGTTGTACGATCACATAAAAATGTTTCATCGAGAAATGACTTCAAACATACTTCCTCCGTGCAACGGAGAGTGTCCACGCGATTAAGCGCGATAATATCTTAACGTGCGCAAAAGCACGGAGAGGGGTGTTTTTTCTTTTTCCATCTATTTCATTATTATTTTTTAATTACGTCCTAATGGATTTGACCATGGTGCTCCATTTCAGACCACTTCCAATGAATGAATAGAAACAAAAGCATGCTCATTCGAACAAGCAACTCAAATACTACTATGGCTTTTCTTTTTACGGTTAAAAGTCATCTTTTTGAAGCCAAAATATCATTTCTTATCAAATTGGGACTGTTGACATCAGATCAGCCGAAAATTTCATCAAATCAACAATATCAAATCTGGTATTGCTCTAATCAAAAACGAATTTTGTGTACTCTCTTCGATATTCAATGCACAAGATATGACACGAAGCGGGAGCTTCTAACTCCATTTTTTGACCAAGAAAAAAATAAAAAGGTGTTGCTTCTTTCATGACTGAAACAACAGCACAGCACCATGATTCGGCGCCCCAATATAAAGCCTCCTCCTCCTATTGATAAAGATATATTCTCTATTGGAGCATGTGTTAGAGGCAATCCTTGTTCTGTTAGCCAAGGAGGCATAGGATTCGTTACAGCAGTCCATTCAGAAGAAAGAAAAGTTGATATTGATTACATCGAAAATTCAATTGGTATTATCGATTCCTCTCCTTTCATTGATGACGAAAGATTACATGCTCAATCATTTGATGTATGAGGTGGTGGTGGTGGTGGTAGTATTACTCGAAGTGGTCGTCGTTGTATTGAATTTGGTAGAGGAGCAGCATCTTAAAGGTGGTATTGATGATGCATTTGATCAGATCTGGGAAGAAGATGAACGATTCCAGGCATGGTACTTGGAATTGGATTGATATAACTACAATATAACAACACAACAATACACACAATATACAAACACAACAATATACACGATGATCTAATATATTACGTGGAGGAACAAACGGATCCGATCTATGATCTATATTACGGAGGAATGGTGGAATCAACGATCAAACGGATCGGATCCAATCCGTTCGATACGATCTATATTACGGGGAGGAATAGGTGAATCAATGATCGATCCGATCTGATCCGATTCGTTTGATACAATCTATATTATGGGGAGGATGGATGAATCAACAATGGGTGAATCAACGGACGGATCCAATCAATATCATATTACGATCTATATTACTGTGAGGAATGGGTGAATGAACGAACGAACGGATCCGATCCGATCTATATTACAGTCTGATAATCCGATCTATATTGCGATCTATATCTATGGGGAGCAATGGGTGAACAAACGATCCGATCCGACCGATACTGTACGTACTGTACTTGCCAACAACAACAACAACAACAAGCAACAAGCAACAAGCAACAAGTCCAGTACATAAAGAAGCGATTCATTGATAATAAGCACATACAGTAGTACTTATTAACATAAATATAGCATATATGATTCAATCGTAATGATAGTTATTTTGATTTATCTTGTTGTACTGAGTATCGTTCCATCATTATCTTTGTGTTTGTTGTTTCTTATTGGGGTTAAAAGGTGTTACTTTAACCCTATATCTTAATATTTTAAGGTTTTACCGTGTTATTAAGCGCGTTAAGATATTATGGCGCTTAACCCCGTGGACACTCTCCGGTGCACGGAGGAAGTAGTGGACCCATTGATTTTGCAGCTAAATAACAATGTCGTAAATAAACACGACATGGACGTATTCCTGACTCTTTGCTATATCCCCATATTGTATGAATACCATATTGAATATAATGTTTATTGAAACGTTCCATTCCCCATCGCTTGATATAACCTTCATCTGTAAATCTTGTACATAATACCCCAGTTGTGTTTGTGTTTGTGACTGCTGTATTTGTTGTGCTGCTGCTGCTGCCATTATTATCATTATCATCTGCCCCTGCGTTGTTGTTATTAAGTTCAACAAATTCAACCTGAACAATATCAAATTCTTCTTCTCGTTCCAGAAATTCACCAGTCGGTTTTGGTTTATTTCCATCACTATCCTCTTCTATTTCTTCTTCTTCGTCGACTTCATTCAAAAATATTTCTTCTCGTGGTACTTCAAAGACGGAACAAATAAATCCTCCACGATATAACGATGATGCGGATCCTTCGCCTTCGGATTCGGATTCAAATTCGGATTCTTCAGATTGAATTATTTCTTCTGCAGATAAGGATGAAAATTCTTTTGTTTCTATATTTGCAACAAGACCACGTTGAAAGAAAATGGATGCTGGATGACTAAATACACGTCGATATTTATTAGAGACACGACCAAGACGAAAATTAGTTAAGGCAGGAAATGTGGTACGAGAGGATCGTTCACTAAGTAATGATC
Source organism: Fragilariopsis cylindrus CCMP1102 (assembly GCA_900095095.1). Lineage (NCBI taxonomy): Eukaryota > Bacillariophyta > Bacillariophyceae > Bacillariales > Bacillariaceae > Fragilariopsis > Fragilariopsis cylindrus. Next base: position 131,458 of record FMBT01000378.1, on the reverse strand, counting down.
CTAATCCAAGTATCGTTACTGTTACTGGTGTTGTTATTGTTACTACAGGCGGAGGCGGCGTTGTCGTCATCATTATCGCCGTTGTTGTTGTTGTTGTTTGTATGTTTGTTTTTTTGTTCTTGTACAGCGTACAGCCTATTAATCTGATTGTATTTGTATCCAAAGTAATACGTAATACGGAATCAGTTCCCGCTTTAAGCTTGAACTAAATTGTTTCTTGATGACGGACAGACTGAGCATTCATTTTCCATGATCCTACCGTACTAACTTAACTTCACGTTGTGTACAGTACTTAGAAAGAAAGTGTGCTGCGCGCGCGGGTATGCAGGAGTGACACTAAAAAAAATATGTGATTTTTATTTGACGATACAACAAAAAGGCAAATGCAACATACCGTATCCTCACAATAACAGCGACTTTACATCATTCCCGTTGAAAGACACAAAAGACAACACTCTATAAAGCAAAGGTTCAAAGAGACGACGACGACGACGACGACCCACAACGAAAGGCCAAGTAGTACAAAGACAAAAGGACAGCAAGTAAATATGGCAGAATCTTCGGCTAGTAGTAGTAGTAGTAGTCAAGGAGGGAGACCAATGAAGAGAATGAAGGTAGCTGGCTCTACTTCGTACGGAAATCTACCGAAAGAATTTTTGGGAAACAAAGAAATTATGCAATTTCAAATCCATGATTTTGCAAATCTACAAGAAAAGAGAGGTGAAGAAATCCAAACGGGTGCCATCAAAGCCCACGGTCATCTCTGGGAGCTAATGATTTATCCTCGGGGTTATAAGAAATCAGATACCGATGCCGAGTACGTATCAATTTATTTGAACTATGCTGATGAAAATACTGAAACTGATCCAGTACTTGCGAAAGCAACGTTTCAGACAAAATCTACAAGCAAAAAAAATTCAAAATCTGAATATAGCAAAGACTGGACTAGGGGATGGAGTAACTTCTCCAAACGAGAAAAAATTATTAAAAATGATTGTAATGATGCAGGTACATTGACAATTACAGTAGAATTAGAGGTCGCTACAGAAAAGAAATCCGTTTGGTTCCCTCAATTGAATTATTGTGATAACATTATTGGTACTCAGCTCTACGATTCGACCAAAACTTCTGACGTTTTATTTATTGTTGGTAATGGGGGAAAAGAATTCGTTGGTCATAAATGTATTTTATCATTACGTGCAAGATCGTTATACGATTTGATTCTTACAGAAGAACAATCATCTTCCGCCGACGACGAAGGCAGCAGAAACAACAATGATGAAAGGGTTGCTATACAAATTAATCTGCCGGATGTCGATGAGTTTGTATTTGAATCACTTTTGAAATTCATTTATACGGATGAAGTACCCACGTTGGAAAGAGATAAAGACGACGACGATAACAACATCAACGAAGAAAAAGTCAAGTCGATCCTTCTGACAGCGGATCGATTTGGTTGTACAGATTTAAAATTATACATGGAATCAATTTTAATTGAAAACTTTCTTGTTCCATCCACGGTTGCTGGATTGTTATTGCTTGCCGATTCACATTCATGTGCACTATTAAAGGAAGCTACTATGAACATGTATGCTTGCAATTCAAAGGATGTAATGGAATCATCCCAAGACGATTGGACGAAACTGAAAGAATCAAATGATTTGCTCGTTGAACTATTGGTCTATGCAACGTCCAGCCGTAAAAAGTATTTCTCCGTTGATGATGGTAATGGTACAATAGAAGATGTAGACAACTTTGATGTAACATCTCTTCGAGAGCGTCTTCAAGAAGTTGGTGAAAACGTTGATGGTACTAGAGATTATCTAGTAGAGCTTTGGAAAAGTTACTACATATGATACTGTCTCGACGACCTCCTATAAATAGAAAGCAAAAAAAAAGAAAGACCGAAGAATGAACTGCTACCTCGGGAAAATGCGAAACAAGAAGAAACGAACGAACGAACGAAGGATGATGATGATGAATGCTGATATGGTTAGCACCTCACATTTGATATACACCCAAACTTCATACTTTCTAGTTCTCATGTAAATGATATCACTTTAATCCATTTCTCATTTTTTGATTACATAGCGCTCGTACACAAATAATAGCAACTCATCGTCAGTCCGTTGGCAATGCACCTACACAACTATAGAAGAACAAATGATAATAAGTAGTCATCGAAAAAAAAATAGTAGTGGTGATATTATAAGATAAAATTCCTAATCATTTAAAATACTTACTAGTATCATTATTGACGTCAGTCTTTGATGTTATATACGTGTTATAAAAATTGAACAGTACTTTTCCATTAGTAGTCCTCCCTTTCGTCCGCTCCAACACTATTCGTTGCAGACACACACCGAGCGATGCAGACATAGTATATCAACGTCGGTCGGGTCGATTTTATTTATTTTTGTTGCCCTTATTTTTTTACTACCAACCGGTGACGGGATATTCACGACAATACAATTCACCATCTGCGACTGGTGGTTCGACAGTGCTATGAACGTCTGTATCACGATCAGGTAACAATAGCAATACACCTAACGGAAGCTCAAGAGCGGTAAGGGCTGCTTCTCTTGTTGTGTAACAACCACATACTGGATCGCTACGTCCACAGTAACTAAATTCATCACCGTCATTCCAAGCATGATAAAATACAAGGAAAATCGATTTCTGATCTTTCGTTACGGGAGGACCACGAAGTTCCACAGAAAAAGAGAAGTGAGCAATGCAACTGTTACTAGTACAATTATTTTCAGAATATTTACAAATCTTGAATGAAGGACCGTTACAAGGATAAAAAGCAAACACTTTTTGGGTGCCATCCATATAACCTAGCCCTCTGCAACATACAACAATCTTGAGCTGTTCCGCTTGTTCCTTCTTGTTAGTACTACTACTACTAGTAGTAGTAGTAGTAGTAGTAGTAGAAGTAGTAAGCTTGGTCATTTTTGTTGTCATCGTACAGTATCGTCGCTGCAGTTTGGTTTCAGTTAATTCTTGCCTTTTGTGTTACTTCTTGTCTAATTTTATGAGGAAGTCATTGATAAAAAATAATTGTAATGCTATCGTTTTTACGGTATGTTGTGTTTTTTAATCGTGCTTTTTATTTTGTCGGTATGAACTTCAAGTCAAATTTCCACTGATATGTCTGTATAATTCAGTCAAATATGGGGCCTTTTCGCTCTTTCATTTATGATGAAGGCAAGATGGGAAAGAATAATTGTTTTACTATATTCACTTGATTCAGCAATGAGATGATCTACAGTAATAGACCAATTCAAAGACAGACCCCAGCTTGCAAATTCTTTCCTGCCTAGCTAGGTAGTATCCATTTCCAGGGTGAGTTAATATGTGAGGGTTGATTAAAGGGAGAGAGCAGAGGGCAATGATCGCTGCTACAACACACATGTGTATACTATTAATGGTGATTTAAATCCTTCCAACAATGATCCAATATGTCACATACTGTACACAAGTAGGCCTAGTGCCTCATTAGAGGCACCACGGAGATATGTTTTGTTTAATGTTGTGTCCTGATGAAGTGTTAGAAATCCAACTAACAATGATATGTCTGTGCCACATTTCTCTCTTCCTCCATCACTCAGTAACATTTGTGCTGCTTATAATAATCTATCTGTTATAATACCTTCTTGATGTTACTACTTCCACACATACTACACAGTACATGATATTTGATGATTGCTTACGTGATTTATGATGCTCATCTGCACGGTCAACTGCTCTATATAATCTTATACATTGACTTAGAAGGAAAAGTACCACTTGAGCAATGCTTGTTGTTTCTTGTGTCCACTTTCCTCACCTCTACTCCTAGTCTTGTTTCCCGTCTCTTTTTATGTTGTTCCGCTGTCTTTCAAGGAATTCTTCCTTTCTCAGCTACCATAAGTCTATAGACTATTTCAAGCTTGCTTCCATTATTTATATCTCTCCTTGTTCAGTCGCATTTCAAATTTACAGCTTTTTGCAGTGTGATGGTGTACAAGTTCTACAGTGACTTTAAGTACTAGCATTTTCCTAGCTGCTAGTATTATTATTTCATACAAAAGAACAACTTATGGTATGCATGGTATGTATTGTTATTATTAATGAAGATGTTTTGATAGACTAAATAATTAGTGTGTTCTTGTTTGCTTGTTTGCTTGTTTGTGTTTTCTAGTTCCTTACAATAATTCTTTATTTTTATTGAGCACAATTTCTGTCCCTAGTACTGTTTAGGGCAATATTATATTTAGGGATGGCAGTTTGTGTATGCACTATCTGCATAGGCCATACACAAGCAACTGGGAGACATTTTAACTGGTGCACTCTCCACTAGTACCACTTTGCTGTGTTACATCCCTCAAACAGTCATCATTCTTTCCAATTTTTGCGCTAGGTAAATCTCTGCGTGGAACTAGTCATTTTTATTTGCGCCAGTCGTATTTGTATTTAGAGAATCCCACATAATACGTGTACCTTCTCTTTACTAGAGCATATCTCATTTGAAAGGATTGCAGAGGACAACACTAGCTGGGTTGGGTGCACTAGCATCCGCATAGTGTGCTAGAATATTGTGTGTGCCTCCAACAACTTTTCTTTTCCTGTGGATGCGGAATACAATTCATTTTGCTTTTATGGCAGGCACACAAAGAACAACATGATTTTTGGGTCACGATCCTTCTTAAATACCATATGCTTGCCTCCAGAACACAAACATTGCATATTGGCCAACATGTCATATTTCCCAGCCAAAAAGTAGCATTTAGAAATAGGCTAGGAAGCAGTTGGGCAATGATTTGAACAACCAGATACCTTCCATACATGCATATGATAATAATATACATCAAAAGTACTTGGAACATTTGCCATATTGGTGGTGTGATGGGGCGGGGAACAATAGAATAGACATAAATTGGCCAAAAATACGCACATTGCAAAAATACTAGCACCCATACCAGGTGTGCTGATCACAGATAAAATAGCTATGGATCCATCTTAATTGTAGAAGGATTGGATAATACCATTGTTTTAGAAAGCCATGCATGTTTTGGGGTGTCATGGGACAAAACCCAAAAATTAAAGCACACTGAAATCCCCAAAATAACAAAACTGTGTTTAATCAAGGACTTGATGCACCATCAATATGGACTTAGTACACCAAAGAAATTATATGGAGCTCACCATATTACCTATACCCATAAGGTCCACATAATGCTTAGGTTTCTATGGAGGTTATGAAGGTATAGGGCCACATTAAACTCAAAATGGGCCATTTAGGCCCCAAAACAGGGTTTTCCACTTTTGTGCACACCTAAGCTGGATCATCAACACAAAGCACCAAGAGTAAGTCCCCTTTGATATATATGGTGCACCTCATCCACATATTTTGGGATGATTCACCTTTTTGAATGTTGTGTGCTGTGTGTGTGTGTGTGTGTGTGTGTGTGTGTGAGCCTACATTGTGAGACACCAGTAGGCTTATGAGTCTAAGGAATATAACTGCTCTCCATCCAGTAGGTTGATCTAGAGTTATGTTGTGTGATTGTTAAAATGGGTGGTCAACTCAGGTAAAAGTAGTTCAATTCAGTAACAAACATTTGTAGAACAGCATTTGGAAAAATTGATACATATCAAAGTGTGCCTGCTCAATCACAATGGTCTTGGAATTCCCAATTGATCCTAAAAAAAATCACCTGAACAAGCACTTAATCTTCTTCAACAATTTGGTTACACATGGCTGGTTGTTAGTGTAGCACCACAAGAGACAAACTGCCCCATGCATATGGTTTTCAAAAGGCGATACGTGGTTGGTAATATTATGGATAATCTATCTCAATCTTTCACCATAAACACAAACTTTACATCAACATTTCAAAGTGGAGACCTACTGATATTATCCTGTCTTGATAACCCTACACTACTGTACTGCTTATTAAGTTATGGTTACAAGTTAAGAGAGATTTATTTATTTATCTCTACATTTAGAAATATACTTCGTTGTTGCGTGCACGAAGAAGCATACTTGGTCTTTTTCGTAATATATCTAATCCCAAAACAACAGCGGGTGGTGAATCAACGCCAATTCCATTCAATGCTGCTAATCCTGGTATGTTACCAACATACACAGTATTTTTACTACTACTACCGCCACCGAATGAAATGTCATCGTCGTTATCATCTGCAACCAATGAAATACTAATACCATCATTGATGGAACGATATAAATTTGTTGGTTGACCATCAATACCACCAATCATGAGAACATCACCTTTTGATGCTGCTTCTGCTGTTGCTTGAGCTTCTTTGAATTTATCAACAACTGATGCAAATGGATTCCAACTATTGTTCTTATTCTTATCTTTGTTGTTGTTGTTGTTGTTGTTGTTGTTGTCATCATCATTCCCTTTTTTGGTTGTTTGTATTCCTGCAGCTTTTGCAGCACGTTCATTTAATACTGTGACAGGTGAACCTGTATCTAATAATGCTACCATTTCGACATTATTAATTTTCATCCGTACGGTAGGTACTTGTGTTAATGGAATTGGTGCAATTTTCACACGTGTCAATCTCGACAATGTACGTAGAAATTCTTTCTCATTTTCATCACCATGAAATGTAATAGACGATTGTGATGATGACTCTGATGATGAACCTTGTTGTTGAACTACCATCCCATCGACTAATTTTGGTTCTTGTACTCCTTCTTTCTGTTGTTGTTGTTGTTGTTCCTGTACTTGTTGTTGTTGTTGTTGAGGTTGAGTATCTAGTCCCCAACGAAATTCAACTCCTCCCTCAAAACAATAAAAGAATGCTAATCCTAACAACCCTGCTGATCCTGGATTTGCCATACCAGGTAAAACTGATGCTGTTAATTGTTGCATAAATTCGAATGGTAGTTCTTCTTTTTCTTGTATTATGATTTTTTTTTCATCATGATCATCATCCTTATTATGATCGACGGTATCAGTAGCAGTATTATCCATCAACGATGACGATGATGATAATGCTGCTGCTGGTGATGAAGAAAATAACAGAACTTCTTCCAGTTGAGAATCACCCAGCAGGAATGTATCACCTCCCGCAATTGGTCCAGTACTGGAAACACCGGGTAATGCACGTTTATCAGTTAATTTTTCTAATTGTAATTGTTGTGCTACTGGACCTTGAATTGTATTGATATTCGAGGCAGTATCTAAGACAAAATCCAATGCGATACCGGTGGTGATATTCTTTTCTCGTTGTGAGTCGGTGGATAAGTTTGGAAATTTTAATCCCAGACATGGATAGGATCCAATAAATTTTAATGGTGTTCGAACTGATGAGGACATACTATCATCATCGTCGCCAACAACCTCTTCTACTACTTGTTGTTCTTCATCATCATCATCGAGAATAGGAACGGCGGTGGTTTCAGTATCATCATTATCATCATCATCAATTGAGGAAGAATATAAGTCCAGATTCTGAAGACAATGCTGCTGCTGCTGTTGTTGAGGAAGATAGCAATTTTTGATATCATTATTATTATTATTACTATTGCTATGACGACGACTGATAGCATGAGTAATCGAGGAAGAGAACGATGAGGGAGGAGAAATGATAGTGAAAGCCACCGACATTGATGGGAATAAGACCGTCACGACGGTAGCGATGATCATCATCATTGTGGAACGCTGTTGTTGTGTTTGGTTTTGTTTTATTGTCATCTTGTTTGTTCGTTGTTGTCGGTCGTTGTTCGTTGTTGCTGAGTTTATTATTTTATGAGAGGTTTATGTGATATATGGATAGACCGAATACAATCAAGTTAAGATAATCTGATTAGTTATGTTGCTGTCATGGATTGATGTTGATTGATTGATTGATTGATTCATTTATTCAAACTCGATCGATCATCAGCTACTGTTAGTAAACAACTGCATACCATAGATGAGTCGAGTCTTTGATGTCAGCGGAGAAATTGCTGAGTTTGTCTTGATAGGCACAATATCGGTATAGTAACTATTCATTTAAGTGTCCAGTGCTCCTTGCTGTTCTTCCATGTTCTTGTTGTTACGGTGTGTGCTGGATCAAGGATGTGTCGTAGTAGCTAAGAAAAGAGAGATCTTACTGATGAAATCTGGAAGATGTGGTTGTTCTTGCGGACCGAGCGATGAGTGGGTAAAGGACACGTGTGACGAGCGACATCATGATCTAAGAACAATGGAAGCACGACTAAAAGCACGACTGAAAGCAATCCAATCACGAATGATTTTATTTCAATTTTTTTGGCGATTCGCACACGATTTGAGAAACAGCAATACACTGAAACACAAATCCGTTGAAGGGACCGAAAATGTAAAAAAGAAACGTTCTGATGTGATGTTAATTCATATACCACTGAAAACCTGTAATCAATCTAATTGATTTCTGAAAACTAATAGCAATCACTGCTAGTTTTACAAAAGAAGGTTTTTTTTCTTTTCTCTCCTTTTACAGTAATCAATACGCACAAAATCGAAATTCATTCATTTCACGTTCCTTTTCTTTATACTTTCATAAAATTATAGTTGATATGAATAATCTTCTTCCATCATCGTTATCAACTACTTCTTCTTCTTCTTCCTTTGATAGTAATAATCAAAACGAATCATCGTCATCAACACTCACCACTACTAACAGCAGCAGCAGCAGTACTACCATGATGAGTGACATCGAAGAAGAAACAACAACAACAACAGATTCAAACAAGCGTCAAAAGGTACGAGGATCACCAGTCGGATCGATGGCGAGGACAACATCTTCATCACCACGTTCCTTTGTCATTTCTACCGCGAATAATAATCACGGCGCTACCACCACCACCACCACCATCAGTGATGATGATGACCGTTCTGGTCGTACTAGTCCTACAAGTCCTACTAGTCCTACATCATCCCTATTACAATTACCAACCTTTGAAGAATTATCGAAAGTGTTATGTGCAATTGTTGATACCGATCATTATTCACGGAATGATGCGATCTCTGCCTTGAAGAATCTGGCACGGTGGGGATATTCGGATGATCTTACTTTTTTAAGTAACTTTTCCGAACTGGGTGGTATCCAACGTGTCTTATTATATCTTAAGAATAATCAGATTGATCCACAATGTGTCATGATATCTGCCAAAGTTATTATGTCCTGTACTTATCGTAATCCTCATAATAACAATAATAATAACAATAATCAGCAGCATGAGAATGTTTATAATATTGCGAATGAAATTACACGATACTTCACGATGCGGGATGGTATTCGTATCTTATTGGATGCTGGGAAACAATACAACCACGGGGGTAATGTTGTTGAACATAATAATAATGAGGATGATGATGGTGACAATGTTGTCACTTTGCAACTGCAAGCGTTACGATGGATTTGGATGGTTCTGATGAACGTTACCGAAAAAAGTTCCACGTTTGATATTGTTCATAAGGATCAATTACTTGCAATATTCGATTCCGGACTTGAAACTATGACCAAACTTGGGAAGAATCTTATTACTACCAACACTACTACTACCATCGTGGGCGTGGACAACAACAACAACAACAGTGATGTGGTACGAAGTCCCGTCGTCGTTCGAAACAGCAACAGCACCAACAACAACGCTAGTAGCAGTAGTGCTGTCCTACCATACGCATGTGGAAGTGCGGACTTTCAGTTGGGTGTTGTTCAACGGGCATTTAGTTCCTTTTGTTCACCTAGTAGATCTCGTAAAAGAGCTGCTATCGATTCGATTGGACGAGAACAATATCCTCGACAACAGCAACAAGGACGACACGAAAGTCAGGGACGAGGAGGAGCAGTCGTCGATACTGCTACTGCTACTGCTACTGCTACTACTGTCGGAACCAATAACGATACTAAGAAGGAGGAGGGAAATGTCAATACCCGACTAACATCATTAATTTTGGAAGACATGTTCATCACCTTGTTAAATGTTGCTCATAATGCATCAATGACCAGAGATGACTTTCAAGGAATGGACCTTCTTCAGAAATGTATTGGAGGTATGAAGAAACCGAACGGTGAATGGATCGATGATAAGGAACTTTTAGTCCAGGCATCGTGTTTCTTTGTGCAGTGTTCCAAGAAGCAGATACTATCGACGAAGGAAGATTATGAAGTGGCATTCCCATTAATTGTTGAATGTATTAGCAAATACCCAGAAGAATCGTGCCGTGGTGGACTTTTCGATTTGGTTCGAAATGCGTATACTGTGGTCGATAAAGTATTCATTCGAGGATCGGGAATTTTTGGAGCGGTTGCTGCCGCATGGGAGTCTACTCATGTGAATGAAGCCACCAAAGATGCATCGCATCAATTATTGAAAGAACTGTTGTAATCAATAAAGGATAACAATAATGATACTAATAATAGCAATTGCAGTAGCCTAATAAAGATATCGCATCAGGCAATAATATGATGGACGACCCAACGAGGCCCAGTTAATCAAAATCGATTATTAAAGATCGGAATTATAAAACGCGATTCTATAAAATATCTCAAGAAAGCGTATAGATAAAATTATGAGGGGAATTCCGATTTCGACTACGAAACTAAATTAAATTAATTATAAAACATAACACAAATAGAATCCTAGACGGAAATAAATGTATATACAGCATCCACTATTTTTGTAGTAGTAGAGGCTTTAAATACAGCACTGTCGTGCCGGTATTTAATATTCTAGCTAGATGCTATACGCGAATCTATAATCTACTACCAATGAAGCGCTATTAAGAAGTTGCATCGGTTGCATCGATTGCTACAATTATATTTTTATGGTTTCGAACTAGGATCTACTATAGTAAGGGTTTGTTATGGTACAAAAACATTCCCATCCATTGATCTGAACGTCTCTCTCTCTCTTTCTTTCCTTCTTTCTTTCTTTGCGTGCGTGTTCGCACTGGAAATCAAACGTATGCACAAATAATTATCTTCGTTTCACCACCATCCTTTATTCCCTATCGTGCTTCGGGAGATGAGCTGTATCATTATATTACCATTATGATTATTCATTATTCTTAGTACGCAAATACTCCCTCCAACGTTCCACTAATATTTCTCTACTACCATCCAGATCAAGATCAACCTTCTGAAGACGTTGTCTTAATGATGTCACATCCAAGTCGTCTGCATCTACTATCGCACGGTCTATCAAAGCATTACCATCATCGACAATTGACGAATACTTTTTGCGTCCGGATGTGGAATAGAGTAAAAGCTCTACAAGAAGATCATTAGACTCCTTGAGTTTAGTCCAATCAGCTTTAGATTCAATTACTGCTTTGGTGTCATTGATGTATGTATTCATAGTAGCTTCTTTTAATAATGCACATGAATAGGAATCCGCAAATAGTAATAATGCTGCAGCATTGGATGGAACAAGAAATTTATCCACCAATACAGATTCAGCATACAATTTCAAATCTGTACAACCAAATCGATTAGCTGCAACTAGAACAGACCTAGCAGTACCTTCATCATCGTCTAATTTGGGTTCTTTCCCCGTATATACAAACTCTAATAATATCTCGAATACCTTCTTGTCTACATCCCGTAGTTCAATGTTAGTAAGATCGTTTTCAGCACTATCCTTAGATGAAGATTCTTCCACAAGGACTAGTTCATATAGAGACCTAGCACGTAATGCTAGAATACATTTATGAGCGACAAATTCCTTGCTCGTATTACCAACAGTGAACAAAACGTCTGAATTTTCGATTGATCCGAATAGTTGAGATACAGTCCTGTCATAATACGTAGGCTGTGGATACCAAATGGGTTTCTTTTCCGTAGCGACCTGTAATTCTATTGTAATTGTCAACGTGCCTGCATCATTGCAATCATTTTTAATAACATCTTCTCGTTTGCTAATATTAGGCATGCCCAAAGCCGGTTTCCCTTTATCTTTGTTGCTATAATGGTATTCATATTTCGGTAATTGATGGCTTGTAGTTTTTGTCTGAACCATCGCCTTCGCAACTACTGGATCAGTTTTAGTATTTTCACCGACATATACCAGATATACTGATACGTACTCGGCATCGGCCTTTGAACTCAAAGTACCCCGAGGATAAATGCGTAACCTCCAGGGATGACCATGAGCATCAATGGCGCCGGTGTAAAAGCATTCGCCTCTCTTTTCTTCACGATTAGCGAAATTATGGATATGATATTTCATCTGCGCAATATCATTATCATCTGAGAATTCTTTCGGTGGACTACCAACCGAATCACTACCGACTAATTTAATCCTCTTGGCTCTTCCTTGACTGGCAGGAGATTCAGACATTTTTCTTCCTTGTTGTAGTCTTGTCTTGTTTTGCCTTGCCTTGCCTTGTTGCTATTAGTACTGTGCTGTTCCTATTTTCGATACAATATTGTGATATGTTGTTGCTTCTTCGATAACGTGAACTTACCTGGAACATCCTCGATTTAAAAAAAAAATCGAAATTCATTTTCAAACGGCTATATTTTGAATCGAAAGAGTCAACTACCATTCAGGTTCAAATATTTGAGTCCCATAACAAGTAGCAAGGTAGATTGAGTGTACAGTAGTACGTAGCAAAAGGCTAGCGTGGAAATACTAAGAACTAGTTTCTACTTGTATGCACATAGGGTGTTGAAAAAAATATTGCCAAGGAATATCGCATGCCTAGCTATATATCTAGATGTATACATCTTTGTTTTCATTTCCCATCTCATGGTGAAGGAATTAATCAATTTATGTAAACAAGAAGTAACTAGAAGTGTGTGAGTGAGTGAGTCTAGAGTCGAGTCAGTCGAGTCGTGCGCAACAAATCTTCGTTTGCCTAGTCTCTTTTTCAATTTACGCTGTGCCATCGAACGGGCCATAAGATACGTGACATGTTTTAAGTCACACATTGAAAGGCCTTCTAATTGAAAATATAAATTCCCATTACTTCACAACGTCTAATAAACAGCCCCAAGACAGAATGATGTCTTAACTCCATAAATAATTGAATGATCGTTCCAAAAAAGAATATTATTTTGCTTCGCCGCTGGTCACGCCACAGCTTCAATATCACATTTTTCACTTAAACCTCTTGGAGGAAGTCCTACCAAATTGAGAAGAAAATCGAGAATACTAGACGACGACGCATTGTTTTTTCAGGCTGATAGTAAATTCTTCGATGCGCTACCTGAAACTGAAACACAGATAAATATTATGGAAAGTTATGAGATGTGAGTAAGATTTGGTGATGTAAGTATTATTGCAAGTGTGATGTGACACAAATTGTGTCGCACTGCGAATTCGATATCATTATGTGCGCTTCAGATGTGAATTCTCATCAGAGGAATTGATGTCACGTCACGTCACCTCCGGAACGTCCACAGAAAAACAAAATATTTGTTAATACTACTTGTTTATCTGATCCCATTTAAGTCGTACTAAGCGAAAGGAGCTGCTGTACATTATCTAAACTAAACTAGGAAATCGGTGGAAGAGTGTATGATTTAGCATCGACATTATGCTGACAGTTTACCAATAGTTCCAGCAGCACACTCAAGGAAATAGCAATATAACTATAAAAAACACAAATGAATCGCGACGAGCCTCTGCCGAATATATCACTGCTACGTTATCATCATGGAACTTCGTCATCATCATCTACAGCGAAAGTACCGGATGGAATGATTGATAGGTACAGTATTTATAGTAGTAGTAGTGATGACGGAAGAATAATAGAAGCAAAGGATACTACTAATACTGATGATGGGGGGAAACAGAAGCAACAACAACAACAGCGGCATCACCATTCGTCGTATAGTATTACACCAAACGACATTCGACCGTACGATGTACTTTGTGGAAGAGACAAGGCCGTTTTCAATTCGATCGGGAATCGTCGTTTCAGAGTATCGATTAGTGTGAATGTTCCTGGATATGAAAGGGCAAGAAATAAAGCACAAAAAACTACAGTGATCCTGTATGTCTGTAGCATGTTACGGAACGAGGTGGGTGTCAGATTTCTGAAGAAAGGACCACCCAGAGGAGAAGGAGGAGGGGCATTGAAAAAAGGATCATCATTGTCAGAATCAGAGGAAGAATATCATTATATAGAATTGGAGGAAGCAGAAGCAAGAAAGAAGGTAGGGCATGCACTTCGTGACATGTCGGTTGCTCGAAAACAACTCAATGAGGAACGAAAATCATTTGTGAGGATACATACTAAAAAGGGTACTACCCCTGCTAGAAAAAGTAGAAAACGACAGCGTGATAATTATGATGATGTAAAACAATCAAGACAACGACGTGTTAGTGATGACACCTTTGGTGACGACGACGGTAACGATGACGATGACGAAGAAAAAGACGAAGGATAGTGGAAGGTAGCGCTTATTTAGAAGATAGTCTAACAGCTCTACTACCGTACGTAAGTGAAGGTAGAACATTTGAAGAAGAACAAGAAGAAGAAGATACTACTTTCTTAGAACCTTTATTGATTTTCGGCGAACTATCACCAGCACAACAACATTCACCACAAGATGATAATGATCCTCGCCGAGTTTCAATACACGAACACGAACACTATAAACAAGAGTTAAAATCACAATCGCAGCAGCAACCACAGCAAGCGATGAAAGTAATGTTACAACAACAACAACAACAACAACAGCATCCACCACAAGATGATAATAATCCTCGCCGAGTTTCAATACACGAACACGAACACCATAAACAAGAGTTAAAATCACAATCGCAGCAGCAACCACAACAAGCGATGGAAGCAATGTTACAAACACAACAACAACAGCAACTAGATCCTCATCGTCGAGTCTCATTGTCATATATTCAACAGCAGCTGCATCCGCAACTGCATCAGCTTCAGCAACTCCAGCAACAATTCCAGCAAGTGCAGAATTGGCGAAGGCGATTGCTACCTTTGCAACAGGAGCAGCCGCAGGAGCAAATAGAACGGCAACGACAACAGCAGCATGGTCCCTTATTCGGAATACAACAGCAACAACAGGAACAAGATCCTCATCAAAGGTTACATTTGCTACAACAACAACAACAACAACAACAGCGGCATCTACAGTTACAGCATCATTCGTATCACCAACAGCAGCAGCAGCAACAAGAGCAAGAGCAAAAACATCAAGACCAAGACCAAGACCAAGATCAGGCACCGCATTAACAGTAACAACTATACTGTATATTATTATATGTTATGATTGTTAATATTAGCTCTCCTATTCTTTTGATTCTGGGGGAAGAGCTACAGTGCCTAATAAAACACTATAACTACTATACTAATCTGCTATCAGGTAGCTTTTATATCTATTTTAGAAATAATTATACATACTTTTCTATTCTATATCATTTTGGGTTGTTGGCAACTTATTGTATTTTCTAAAAGACATCGTGTAGATATATCTAGCTTGTAGTAGGACTGTAATTGTAGACTATCTATGTTTCAATATAGACTATTATATATAATATATGGGTGCGAGATAAGTCACCGTATGCACCACCAACAATTGCAGTCTGGTTATTATATATGGGCGTCGGCGATAAGTCAAATGGTCAGCAGACACGACCGTATCGTAATTTGAGCTTCCGAGAAATCGAGTACAGTACTGTAAAATTGATTAATATGTGAAGGCGAGAAAAAAAAAAAAAAAAGAATTAAGCTGATGCTACAGTGTCGTCCCAAACGTGTTTGTTGTATCAGAAATCCCGAAGGGCCACAAAACGAATAGACATCACGACTGCTTCACAAAAAAAAACCCAAAGACTTCTTCCATGGATATTATATATGGAACCAATTCAATTGATACTAATGATACTACAGTATGATATTATACATATGGGTTATACTCTACATTGATAGTAACTAGAGTGTATGTTGGCAACTGTGGTGTTCCTTCTTCTGTACAATAAAAAAGCACCTGCAATTTCTTTGAGTACAGTACCATGAATATCATTTTTGATTTTGAATGATCACAAGATAAAAGCTCTCAGTTTATTATATGTGAAAAGCTACCACTGTAGTTACTAGATATATGTGGCTTCTCTGACATGTATAATATTATACTATACTATAACAGATTGGCATAGTGACTACACACACACACATACATACACACACACAGACAGACAGACACACACGAGGAAATAAAGAGAGAGAGAAAGAGAGAGTTGATTGAGCTCACTCAGTTAATATTTTCAGGCTATCTATGCATTATCTTATATCATATTATTATCACCATTTGGTTCTATGCATAAGCTAGCATATCAGTTCATGTTCTTGTTCACTGGGGGGGGGGGGGGGGGGTTGATGTTACAAAGATATAGAGTATTGATTGATAGTTGATTGGAATGGTGGTGTAGTAGTATTATAGTAGTAGCAGTAGTAGCAGTAGTCTATGATGGTAGGGAGGTTAATATTCTATCTTCTTCTTTAGTGAGGTCTCCCTCTTGATAACTTACTTTACCACTGCATTATGCCTACTTCTAGACATAATAGTACTCTAGCTACTAGACTGACATAACTCATTATAGGCCAGAATGGTCTCCAGGACCAGGCAAAAAAAATGACTCTGTCAGCTAACAAGTCACTAACAAGTCTCTTATAAACAAGTCACTAGTATGCGCGATTAAGGAAGATGGCCCTGAACAAACAAACAAACAAACAAAAAAGGGGCGAGGTTTTTAATGGGGGAAACAGAACAACAGAATGGACCTTTAGTTAGTGATTAGGAATGAATAATCATCAACGGCACGCACACACCAATCACAAAACAATCGGGGGGGGCGTGGATGTAGATTTTTTTAAAATAAATCTTAACGACGAATGATCGATGTGTGATCCTCTCGTTCTCAATTCCAAGTAGCAGTAGCAGTACCAGGAGTAGCAATCATCAGGACACAACAAAAAGAAAGAAAAGTACAAGTACAATATGGGAAAGTCAAAGAAAGGAGGTGGAGGAGGAGGAAAAAGAAGAATTAATGATGCACGTGGTTACGGTAGTAGTAGTAGTGGTCAAGCACAACAAGCGACTGCTGCAGCGCCCAGTTCGAATGATATAATTGTTACAAAACAAACTCATGATGGGATTAAATCACTTGTGGATCAATTGCGACAAAATGAAATTAATGACAATGGAAATAATGAAAATAATAATAATGACAATGATGGTATTGGTATTGACAATGCTAATAATGGCACCACCTCTGCCGTAACAACAGTAGATCGACCACAAAAATTCGTTTCAAAATTTACAAAAATTATTGATATATTAATTGATGAACTTGGTTTTGTTTATAACAACGATAACAATGACGTTGATGACAATGATGATGACAACTGTAATTGTTATCTAGAAGAAATGGTGATTAATCTTGGATATTCGATAACATTAGAATTAGCATTAGATTATTTATGTTTAAATGTACCGACATTAAAATTACCACCCTTATTTACAGATGGTAATTTACGGAATAATCTATTACAACAGGATTCGAATTCAACTTCGAATTCGAATTCAAATTCGAATTCACTAGAAGTTCTTAGATTCATATCGTCGTCATCACCATCATTATCGTCGTCGTTGAATGGTAGTGGCGATGCTGGCAATAACGGGGATGATGACGAGGGGTTGAAGAATGACAAGAAGAAAGAAGAGGAGAAAATAAAGAAAGAGCAACAGCAACAACAGCAGAGAAAAGAGAAAGAACAAAAAGTAAAAGCTGAAAAGGAAGAAGCAGAAGTTGCTGCCAAAGCACAACAACAAAAGAAATGGCTACTAGAACAATACGCTGGATCATATGATGATGACAATGACGACGACGATGATTACGTAAACATCAACAACAACAACAACAACAACAACAACGACGATGAAGACGCCAAAGACGTTGTTGTTGATGTTATTTCACCACCACTAGAAAAAGATGATAACGAATTGCATTTGAAACAAAAGGAAATAAAAGAATTAGAAATCGATTTAAACTGTGAAGCCAATAATTATATGAGAAGTAAAGCTGAAACTAAACAATTACGGAACAAGTTGAAAAAGATGAAACAGCAACTCGTTGGATTAGAAAGGAAACTTGACAGACAAAAGCAAAAGCGTGAACAAGCAGTCGTTACTGAGGTCGTCGACGTCGCTGTTAAAAAAGAAAAGGAGGAAGAGGAGGATGACTGTGAATTCTTTGGTAGTGGTGGATTATTTGGTACGAACGATGACGATGATGACGATGATGACGATGATGATAACGACAAAGAAGTGATGGAGGTGAAGGTGGATGTAGTGCAAAAAGAAGAGGAACCTACTATCAGTAAGGAAGATGAAAGTATAAGTACCTCTTTAATTGATTGTACTATACCAAAAGGTTGGACAGGAATGACACCAAGAAAATACTTGGAGGATCTGTGTAGTAAGAAACAACAAAAACAAAAGAATACAAGATATGGGAAACCAAAATTTAGTACTAATGCTGGAGGATCAGGATCAGGAACAGGAAAAGAATATAAATTAACTGGTATTAAAATAAACAATAAAAGTAAGGAATGGATTGGATATGAAAATAATGTTACTACAGGTAGTACTATTTTTGATTATTTAGCATTACAAGTATTGTATGAAATTGACTCTAATAAACCATTATATGGTATGTTCCCACCAACATTTCGTTCAATATGGTTATCATGGAATAATGAGATACAAAAAGATATAGACATTATTAAAGATGATCAAAATAATCAAAAAATTAAACGTATTAAAAAATTACTCTATTTAATAGAACAAAAACAACAAAACATTAGTAATAATAAGATCGTATTGAAATCGAAATCGAAACCAAAGTCATTGTCGACTACTACGATAAATGCAACCGACAATAATGATAATCAACAAGATCAACCATCTGCGGCGATTGTGGAAGAATCATGGGAAGATATGGATGATGATGATGATGATGATGAAGACGATAACAACAAGAATAGTAATAATAAGAGTAATAATTCCATAACGATGCCAACACAAGCAACAACAACAAAAACAAAAACCGCAGTAACGAAAATGGGAAAGATATTAAAACAAAATTTTATTAAAAAGCAATCTACAAAGGCATATATTGATATGTTAAATCAACGAAAAAATTTACCAATGACGTCCTATCGAAATGAAGTATTAAATACAATAATGAAACATCAAGTTACAATTCTTTGTGCTGAAACTGGAGCTGGAAAGACAACTCAATGTCCTCAATATCTATTAGAAGAAGCACTCATGAATGGTCAAGGTGATTTAATTAATATTATATGTACACAACCAAGAAGGGTGGCAGCTACATCTGTAGCGGAACGTGTTGCTGAAGAAATGACCGATAGGTATGTATACTGTTTTTAATATTGCTGTTACTGTTGCTTTTTTTTGCCTGTACTCTTCTATCCACTATCTGATAATCATCCCACAAAACAATTCCATTGATCAAAAAACTACTTCTTGTTTCATTTTATTCCGCTTCCCCCTCTTTTGTGCTAAAACAAAAACAAAAATCAACAAAAATAGACTCGGAAATCAAGTTGGATATCAAATACGAATGGAATCAAAACGTAGCAAGAATACAAAACTGTTGTTTTGTACTACAGGAGTTATTCTTCGTCGACTTCAAGACGATCATGAATTGAAAGCAATTACGCATGTGATTGTCGATGAAGTTCATGAACGGCAAGTACAAACTGATGTCCTGTTGATAGCACTACGACAACTTTTACGGACGACACGAAGAGACCTAAAAGTTATACTGGTACGTTCGTTGTATTTTGTTTAGGTTGTTTCTTGATTTGTTCTTTTTGATTTGTTCACATTGCACTGCATTGCATTGCATTGAAGATTTTTACGATCCATGCTTATACATGTCGATCTCTACCTGTACCTACTCGTGTCTCGTTCTGCTCATACTGATAAATACTTATTTTGTTCTGTACGTAATAGATGTCTGCAACCTTGGACTCGACTTTGTTTTCAAACTTCTTTAATCATGCACCAGTCATAAGAGTTCCGGGTCGAACGTTTCCCGTTTCGAATTATTATCTCGAAGATCTACTAGATGCCACAAATCACATAATCGAGGAAGGGTCTCAATATGCCTACAGGCAGTACCAACAAAGCGAAAAGACTACATTGTGGGTAACGTCTCAAGGCGGTGAGAAACATAGAGAGGTGATTGATGTGGCATCTGCAATAGGTTCCGAAATTTCAGAGACATATTCTGGCTACAGCATGCCGACTCGATTATCTTTGGAACGCGTCGATGAATCTATTCTTAACTACGATTTGATCGAAGACGTCCTTCAAATACTGCTTATCCATCCAGAAAGGAATTCAACTCTACATGCTCCCGATGGTGCTGATACGACGAATGGATCAATTCTTATATTCCTTCCAGGAATTGGAGAGATCCGATCGCTAACCGACAGACTATCCGCAAATAGAACACTAGGTAACAAATCGAAATTCAGTTTAATTCCACTCCATTCAAAGCTATCATCAGTTGATCAACGGAAAGCATTTCTCCCAGTAAAGGCTGGATGTAGAAAAATCATATTGAGGTACTTAAATTAATCTCCGAACGTTTTGATTCCTGTTTGCTAAAGGTCTTTGATAAAATCCTCACTTATTTCTTATCTTCACTTCCTTTTTTAACAAATATAGCACAAATATTGCCGAGACAAGTGTTACGATTCAGGACGTAATAGTTGGTAAGTTCAACATCTCAATACTCTTCTCCCGTAAATGGACCGTGTATCTGTTTCGCTTTAGTGGCACCTGTTCGAGGTGCTGCGCCTTCGTGCGTTTGAATGTGGCCGTAGCAGGTCATCTTACCGGGAGGAGAAAAATTAAATATATTTGTGTACATACTACTGTTTTACTCACCATAACGTGCTCATGAAACAATTCAAATTTTGAACAGTAATTGACTGTGGCAGAGAGCGCGAAGTTCGACGTAACAAACGTACGTCAACTTCGATTCTGGTTACGGATTGGTGCGCAAAAGCAAATACGAAACAACGAGCCGGTCGGGCTGGCCGTGTTCAACCAGGACTTTGCTTGAAACTGTTCTCATCCAATACGGCCGAGTCGATGAAGGCTACAAGCGAACCGGAATTGAAACGAGTTCCACTCGAAGAAGTGTGTCTTTCTATTCTTGCGAGTGGTCTAGGAAAAGACTGCGAAGACTTTTTAAGGCAAGCTCCACAACCTCCTTCTGATGAATCAGTCCAGGCTGCACTTACTGTGTTAGAAGAAGTTGGTGCAATAACTTCCGAAAGAAAATATCTGACCCCTCTTGGGCAGCACCTAGCAAAACTCCCAGTAGATGTTCGATTAGGTAAGATGCTGATTCTTGGATCACTCTTCCAGTGTTTAGACAAAGTATTAACGATTGCAGCATCCTTATCGTCCAAGTCACCCTTTTCAACGTTCCTACAGGATGCCGCAATCGCAACAGCGAAACACAAACAGTTTCAAGATCCGGATTCTGATTTTGCTACATTCTGCAATGTATGGGAAGGATACACTGCTGCTAAAGCTAAATCGATGAAGGCGGGACGGCAATACTGTCAATCCAACTACCTCAATCAACAATCGATGCATGAAATCGGAACTGCCAAAAAAGACTTTTTGAATCTTCTTTGCGGTATTGGGTTCGTCGATAAGCATGATGGATCACAATCCGTGTATAACTCGGACTTATGGGAAAAGGCTATAGTCAATCGTAATTCGAAGAACTGGACACTTGTTCATGCAATTGTGTTTGCTGGACTGAATCCTAACGTAGCCCGATTAGAAGAATCTCGTCCAGGTTCGTACACATTATGGAACAAAGATCAACAGATTCACTTTCATCGTACGTCGGTGAATGCATCAAAGAAGCGTTTCGACAAGGATCAGAATTGGGTTGTATTTTTCGAAAAGTTCGGCACGCCAAATCGCATCAGTGTCACCACGACGTGCTTTGTCAACTCTATGCCATTGCTTTTATTTGGTGGTCCATTAGTTGTGAAGCATACGGAGCGCATTGTGGTAGTCGACGAATGGATGGAAATCGAAATGGCAGCTCAAATTGGTGTGATGTTACAACAACTGCGTCGACAGATCGAAGTTTTGTTACTGAAGCTAGTGGTAGTGAGCAGCAATGATAATACCACAAAAGAAGAGAACGGCAACAACGCTAGTAGCTCAGGAAAGAATGCTATTATCAAGAGTATTGTTGATATCTTATCTCGTACTTCTTCTAAATAATGATCAATTCTTTTCATCT
Organism: Fragilariopsis cylindrus CCMP1102; assembly: GCA_900095095.1. Classification (NCBI taxonomy): domain Eukaryota; phylum Bacillariophyta; class Bacillariophyceae; order Bacillariales; family Bacillariaceae; genus Fragilariopsis; species Fragilariopsis cylindrus. The sequence continues at coordinate 109,122 of FMBT01000378.1, read as the reverse complement.
CTTTGCTGACGGTGTACAGACACTGCTCATAAAATAATATCGAAATAAATCTAGAAGGAGTACTATTTCAAAAACTAGCCTCTCGTATATACTTGTGAAATTTGCGACGTGATCGCATTAGAGTATAATAAAAAATTTAAATTCTTCCAGTACTCGATGCGATCATATGCGCAATTCTTTCTTCTTTCACTATTAGTTGTCCGTTTCGTCCTCGTCTTGTTATTTATCGAGCCGCTTTCTTTTGTTTCCCTCGTGATCTTTGATCATTGATTCCAATGCCGACTTAATACTCTTACTCTTAATTCTACCCATAACAGATTTGATCGTAATGATATCTTCGGCGATTGCATCTTTCTCCACGTTCGCTTCGTCGATGATATTACAAGTACGACAACCATCGTCTTCCTTCTGGAAGTTGCATCCCGTGTGACCACATTTCAGAGTCTTTTCGGTGTGTTTACCGGCGCAGTTCTTATCTGATGGATCGTCGACACCACATAAGACCTGACCACAGCAAAGGAATTTTTGATATACACAAGAGAAACACATAGATTCACCACATCTATCGCAGCCTCCTGCCGTGGCACAGCTATCGCACACCCAAGCGCCATATCTTGGTCCATATCCGCAATTTTCACACTCGGGCGAATGAACGTCCAGCCAATTGTCACAGTTGACGCACTTGTGGCGTCCCATAGTTGTAGGATGTCGATTTCGTTTTATCGTTTCAGATAATTATACTATTAGAGATCTGTAAAACTACTGTAAAATTATTAGTTTTTGCTATTATCTTCTGTTCGTGCAAACAGGTTGATTGTTGGGGTGGTGGAATAGTGAACAGATTGCTTGGGAGGTGATTCTAATTCAGTGTAGAAAAGAAATGATTTGGCGTCGTTGCTTTGCTTGTTATCGTGATAAGAGATATGATTTGATGAATTTTAATGCTGTTATGGTGAAACATTGATCTACGTACTTCCTCCAGCGAACGCTTAATGACTGCGCGCTATTGTTTCAAAATTAAGAGGCACTAAAGCGTGTAGAACCGTTAAAATCGGTGCTAAAATCTACCCAATCGACATGAAGTTAAAAAAGAAAATGAGTTTTCGACTCACTCTTGACGCTTTTATGGTGTGAAAATTCCCTAAAGGGGCGCGCAGTCATTAAGCGTTCGCTGGAGGAAGTAGCCTATAAAAGTAAGAAATTACTAAATGAATGAATCAACAATAATAAGACGTACTGTACTGCATATGTAGGTTATCTTAGAAGCGCGCGCAAATTGCTCAGGTGAAGTGTTGATAAAAGAGAGTATAAAATATATTTTCTTGTGAAATTTAGACAACCGCGCGAATACCAAACCAAGCAATAATGACCATCCTTCACGACTCACTCAAGCTCCATACTGTACGCGTCTGAACACATCACAGCGCATAGTCCACATACAATACCGGTTCGTTGCTGAAAAAAATCATGAAAGTAAACGGCGTACGAGGTATTATCACATAAATAAATCAACAACAAAAAACAATAGAAAATTTTACAACCAACAACCAACACCAACGATAAAAGAAGAAGAAGAAGAAAAATTAAGAAACTAAAATGGCAACTATCACCCCCAACACAACATCAATCCCAATAGCACAAGCATTTCCTGTTGCATCTGCTACTGCTACAGCAAGTATAATCCAACCAATGATAGAAAAGGCAACCTATCAATCAACGATTTTGGTAGTTCCGGGAATCAGTGGTGATAATGATGAGGCTGGCCGTATACGAGAAAAAATTACAAAGAAGAGAGGCAAACCACAACGAGAATATGCATTTAGGATCTATGTTGATGGTTCAATTGTTGCCATAACACAATGGTCTTCATTTGGTGAAATTAGAGATCGAATGCGACAATTCATGAAGAAAGACAACAGCAGCCCCAAATTTCCATCAGGTTCTTATTTTGGATTGAAGAACTACATCACTAACGAGTCAAATGCAGGAAAGAGAGCCAACAGCATTGCAGAGTATATCAATGCCATATTACGTACGAATGCAATCGGTAAGAATGCTCTTCATAATGCGTTACTTCTCCAGCCAAGATGGACAGAACGATGTGTGGAAGTCTTTATGGAAATCGCAACTTCAAAGGAAGCAAAGAGACATGCAATCATTGCCCGACTAAGGGCAAAGGAACAGGCAATCATTGCCCAACAAATGGCGGACTGTTGTCTTGCTCAAACTTTTAACCAAATCATTAGGAACGGAACTCCCTTAGCTCCTGGACAGATTTCAACAATCGCATTTAATTATCAACAAAAGTTTACGTTGCAGAACCGTGGATGGAGTTACGGTGATGCTATTATCAGAGGTTCTGGTAACTTACCGTGGTTTAAAATGATTCGTACCAATGGTGGATTTTTTTCAATGGGAGCTACTTTCAAAAATTGTCACTTTATGATCACGAATATAGCAGGAGAACCATTATTGGCAATGCAAGAACGATTCTCGTGGAGGAATTACGTATACGAATTATACCGATATGATCCTCATCGACCAGGTGTACAAATCCCCGTTTGCCGTGTCACGCGATGCTGGTCTTGGAATGTTACCGACCAATATGTTATCGAACTGTCAGGACCAATGTCGCACCATCCACCAGTACAATGTCAAGGTAGATGGCCAAGTCAATTTACTCTAGGGAATACAGCAGTAGGAGCATTTGCGACAGTCGATAAAAAGATGTTTAAATGGACCGATACGTATAATGTGACTGTATCAGCAGGTCAGGATTGTCTACTGTTCATTGGTATTGCATGTGCAATCGATCGTATCCATCACGAAGTAGAGGACGAACGACGAAGAAGACAAAATGCTAATACTGCTATGTAGTAGTGAATTTTTTGGACAAATTCGACTGGTCTTTCTTTCTTCACATAACTACGCGTATACATGCTTTCAAGCTATAATCAATAGTAAAGAATGCATTTGGCTTTTCTATTACGAATTCCCTATATTTATTATTTTATCTACACCTAGTTGTGTTGCGCCACAATGGATGGGCTGGGCGAACTTACACAACCTATAAGCTACTCGGAGTACGATTGACGTACGTACTTCCTACTAATATAGTATTACTGCATGAGTAGGAAGTAGAAAAAAGTTAGGAATTTTAATGTGTGGAACAATGTGTGGAACATAATTCATACAACAAGTAATTTATTTGTATAATATTAAGTTATGTTATGATATATATGTTATTTTTTTCTATTATATAAGAGCATTACATATATTAATGCCAACCTAGTATACACCAGTCGGATCAACAACCATATACGATGGTCGATGTACGTACACTAAAATAACCACCTCGCTCTCGATAGAGTAGTACTGTATAGTACAGCAATTCCTCATTCTCATGCACTACCGTCGTTTAATACTACGATTTCTTTTTTTCTTTCTTCCTTTTATTTTCATCTTTATCTACAATTGTCGCATGTCTCCTGTTGTTTCTTTCTATCTGTCTTTTTTTTTTCCTATATCATTTAAACAGCACAAGTCTTTTTCAAATATTCAATTATATCTAATCGATCTTGTGGTTTTTTTAAACCAGCAAAGACCATTTTATTTCCTTTCATAAATTTTTTTGGATTTTCTAAATAATTAAATAAATTATCATCATTCCATTCGACACCCGCTTTTTTGTTAGCACTCGAATAGGAATATCCCTCTTGTTTTCCGGATATATTACCATAAAAACCATATAAGTTCGGTCCCTGCTTATGTGGTCCACCTTCTTCGACGACATGACATTGACTACATTTGGTTTTAAATATTTTAGCACCCTTTTTTTCATTTGGTCCCTTGCTTTTCTTCGCCATCTTTGACTGTCTTTTGTTTTTGTTGTTTGATTTAAGTTAAGTGGATTATTTCGTTGAATTTGATGGGGGTTTTTTTCTTCGTCTTCCTGTGTTTGTATTGTAATGAAAGTTTTATTGTGTGATTATCATAAAATAGTTGAGTGGAGTTGAGTTGCAGTCGTCGGATGATGATGGGTTCGTAAGAAGTTAGCGATCACGTACGGAGTTGTGTGTACATGTTTGGCCGATGAGAATTATTTAGCACGAACGAATGCTTGTGGTAACTGGTATTATTAGTCAGATCAGGCGAAGAAAGGCGTCATTCATTCGTGAAGTGAAGCGCCATTCAATACAAAAAGTGAAGGGCAGTAAAAAAGCGAAGTTATATCGATCAGCGCAAAAAGAAGGATGCGCTGGCAATTTTTATTAGGAGTCGCGTCAGCAGTCGCGAGCGAATGTTAATATATTTTTTCTTCACAGCTACAATAAGTAAGTTACAGTAATAGTAAGTAACCTCAGAAGTGTTTGACTCTCTCGACTACTTCAAGTATTCGAGTGTTTCATTTTTTTTAGTCAGTCGTGTTTTTTTTATATGAAGTAAAACAGTAAAAATAAACACATCATCATTATTTATTACAGCCAACATCTATCTACTGTACAGTATATGTCCACTACTGCACAGTATCGATCGAATAACGCACCTACTCTACTGATAAACCAACGTAACAAGAAAAGTAAGCACCACTGCACCTTTGCATTCCACAAGCTTGGTTTATTGCTTGATACAGCTGCCCTAAAGACTCCGACTTTTTAACCGAACTACCATCGTACATCATCATCATGTTAGTGTTATCAAAGTTTCCTTTCTTGGTTTTATTCGTCACTATTCCGACATCAACTTCGTGGTCACCATCATTAATCGCCGTTAATACTGCTCGACCAACAACAACAACGACGACGACGACGAAAGATCGCAATCTACTCGTCGTCAGTAAAAGTATTGGTCAAAGATCATCCACTTCGATGTCAATGGTTTCAACTGATACTGATACTGATACGACAAACAACAAAGAAATCGACATTATAACAGATCAAGAACAAGAACAAATATTGTGCAATGCAGCTGAGAAATTTATTAATACACAAAGTGGTTACTACAGTGCGCAAAATAGTAGTATTATTTCGGAGGATTTTGTATTTCGTGGTCCAATCATTGGTCCACTTAATAAAATTGATTATATTGAAGTATTAGATTATTTTCAAGTCTTTCAAGCATTTCCGGATATCAAATCCAATGCCTATGGTTTTTCAATTGATCCATTTAATACATTAAAAGTACGATTTTTTTTAAAAGCTACCGGTACGTATCAATACCCATTAGGTGGTGCATTAGGTCAATTTGCTACATCAGTAACAGGACTACCCGATTCACGTCCCTATATTGGTTCGACAGAAGCATGGGCGATCACCTTTAATTCAATCGAACAAATGCAAGTCAAATGTATTACAGCAGGATATGTCATTGATAATTTTGAACAAGATGATGATGATGATAGTAGTAAAAGTACAACGAATGGAAAAGGTTTAACATTTGGTATCTTAAATACATTAGGTATACCATTCCCCACCACACCTGGTAATATTGCTATTAAAGGTATTCAACAAATAACAGGGAAATTTTCAACAGGATCAGCAGCATTATTTCCAAAATCATCCAGTGATCCAGAAAAAATACCACAATGGTGGAAAGATCAACGTCGTGGTGCAGATTAATAAAAATTAGAAATAATAAAATCTTCCTACGGTACAAATCTGTTTTCTAAATTATTATGGTGTGTATCGTAATGATAAAATCACATAAGATATACAAATCAAAATCAAAATCAAATTTGTGGGTTTATGTTAGATCCTGACTTTATTAGTAGCACTTCTACTACTAATTCCATTATTACCACTACGTGTAGTATGACTTGTCACTATTGCCGCCGCCGAAAGAGACAACAAGTAGTGCTTTCCTTTATTCTATTCTTTCCTTCCTTCTTTCGATAACATCGATCGTCATTGTTATTATTTTATGTTCTTTTGCGACGTTTTGTGAGATTTTTTTTTTAACACCACGTCGTCGTTAACTTCTTTTTATTCCAGCCGCGCGAGGAGGAGGCTGGGGGGAATCTGAAAGAAGGAAATCGTGATTTGGTCGCGTTGCAAAATTTCCCGTGTCCCCCATTCTCGCAAGATTTGAATTTTAATCGCGCATGGAGACTCGTCGCTTTCGCGGACGCTCCAGTCCACCATCGCGCTATCTCTTATATATTTCATAATATATATATATAGTACTGTAATCGAGGACCCTATATAAAGTTGTACAAAAGATAAGCCACATTACCGTTGAATTAAAAAAGAATTAAAAATATCAGTTCTATTAAGTTTTAGGCATATTAGAAGTTGATGAACAATAAGTGCACATAAAAGTCAATATTCGCGTCGTGTATCCTTGAAGTTGAAGTTTTGCAATTCGCGCATACGGACTATTACAAAGTGACTGTGTCCTAATTGATATATGCCTTACTACCTTATATTATTATGTTATAAACGTCACAAACTTAGTCATACGTAAGAAGAAGAGAGAGAAAGACAGAGAAAGAGAGGGAATGCATGCCATCTTCTTTTGTTTAATCTACTTTTAATGCTCCTGGGTCAACCATTTTCTGGGTACTTCTATAAAAAATAATATTAGATAAAACGCATATATGTTAACGTCACAAAATTAGTCATACTGTACTACTAGTACAACATTGCCGATTTGTCCATGAAGAAAAGTGGCTGAATCAATCATTAGTTGCTTGGGCAGAATCGAATGGATATATTTGCTCCAACTATACTTTTGGTACTGGTATTAGTGACGATATATAATAATCAATAATAAGTAAATTGATGACAACATCGTCAAATAACCTGCTTCTTTGTTGCTCTTGTCATTACACTCTTCATAAAAAATAGCTTTTACCGTAGTAAGAGTTCCCAGAACAAATCACATCATAATAAATATAGTAGATAGCATGAATGCTGCCATTGGCCACAGCTCCTTCATCAGCAACAATGACCGTAGTAACCGTATGAATGTATTTGGAACTGATGTTCTAGACTGGGATCCTTGGGCGGGCGGTGCTATTGACTGGGATCCTTGGGCGGGTGGAGAATCTTTGAACTCGGAATCAGATGATGAAGGAAAGAAAGATAATACTGATAGTAATAATAGTAGTAATAGGAAAAAGCAGAAGAAAAAGAAGAAGGTAGTAAGAGGGGAAAAATCCGATGATACTGATTGTAATAAAAAAGATTATGAGAACGGAGAAGACGGAACGGTGCCCTTAAGTTACTACAAAGACAATGATAATACAAAGGAAAGTAAGGTCCCTAGTAGTAGTCGTCGTCATAGTAGTAAGGGACGAGGAAGAACAATTATCAAGAAAAGACGCAGCCGAAGCAGCAGTAATCATCATGACAGTTGCTCTGACAGCATAAGTAGACGAAGTCATTCTGTGTCTGATGCACCAACTATAACCAATCAAAAACGACGTAGCAGAAGACGACAACCAGAAGGACAAGATCAGGATGCGGCGCTACAAGTAAGTCGACATCAACGAAGTCAATCGCTACACGTAAGTCGACATCAACGAAGTCATTCGAGGTCACAGGATGCGGCGCTACAAGTAAGTCGACGTCATCAACGAAGTCAATCAAGGTCGCCTTCGGCTAGCAAAAGATCTACAAGGATAACAATGAACGCCAAAAAGTCACCATCTTCGTCTAAATCGTATCAATCAACGGAAACACAGAAACGTGTTTATGGTTCTGATTCAAAACAACGTCGTTCAAGTGTCAAAGATGCATTGGCAGAATTACTTTCCACATTGGATACACATGACTCTGATACGAAAAACCGGCCTTCTAATGTCAAAAATGCACTAGGAGAATTCCTTTCCATTGATGATGATGACAACAACATCAATACAACGGCATTGGATACACAAAGTGAGAATATATCATCATCATCAAAACCAAAATTGAGAAGCAGAGATCGTAGAATAGGAGGAAAGAAAAATTCTCGTTCGTCTGGTAATCAATCGGTTGCATCGGCACCAACAGCAGCTAATGAACAAAGTAAAACAAGAAACCCTCCCCGATGTAAAAGCCATGCCAGTAACAAAGATAAAAATAAGAATAAAAACCGTACCCGATCAAGAAGCCGTGATCCATCACATCAAGGTTCGTCTTTATCAGTACCGAAAGTACCAAGAGAAGCGTCATTACCTCCTTCTCTGTCCAGATCGTATCTACCAAAAGGAACACAGAAACGTGTTTCTGGTTCTGATTCAAGAACGCGCCGTTCGATTATCAAAGATGCATTGGAACAATGTCTTACCAATGATGATGGTGTTGATGATAACATCAACATCAACATTAACAAGATGACATCGGATACACAAAGTGAACATATATCATCGTCATCATCAAAACCAAAAATGAGAAGCAGAGAACTTAGAAAAGGAGGAAGCCGTGATCCACCACATCAAGATTCATCTTTATCAATGCCGAAAATGCCAAGAAAGCAACAATCATTAAATAAGATATACTAGAGTATAAAAACATATTATCAAATGAAGGATGAAGGATACGAAAATATTCTCCACGCTTTTATATGGTGCGAAAATTCCTCACCACACCTCACAATCATTTCATCACGAAAGAGAACACAATCGACAAATATCACAAATGGCACACTTCACCAAAAACTTCAACTTTTAAGCGCACCACCCTAACAATTATGTCTTAAACGAGTTCCACACAGCAGGAGAGTTCATAAACGTGTACTACTGCATGTACAGTGGTACGATTTTTTGATCATCATAGAAGTTCATCGTCTTAGAGTTCTTCCTATTTGAATGTTGCAAGAATAAGCACAGCGTCTTACTATACGTCTACATGTCCTACACACGTTCCAGTTTTATTAGTTATACCGCATTTTTTATCACTATTCCCATAACTTACTTATTTACTTACTTACTTACTTACTTCCGAAAAGAACATTTTACCAGTGATATAAACACAAATTAAAATCCATAATAATTTGAACCAATTAATTTTCTTGTTCTTCTTTTTGGTATTGTTGTCAGTAATATTACTATTATTATTACTATTACTATTCGAAGAAAGAAGAATCAATAATACAGAATCTTCCAGCAATGTACAGAAATAACAGATAAAGGCAGTACAGTACCGATGGCTTTTGTTCCTGTGTGACATATCAAAACCAACATAGGCAATTTTGTATGACACCACACCCCAAATCAAAGCCTCTGTGGCTGTTTTCACGTTTTCCTCCTTTCATCACATTTTTTGTTACCTTTAATTTCTGATGTAGTTCTTCTTGTTGTGTTTCATTCAGTTTATTCAGATGATATCCTGTATCGTCATCATCACCAGTTACTACTGTAGGCTTATTCATCGGTATCGTTATTAGAGGCGATGGATTGCTCTTCGTGGTAGTAGTATTATGATCATCGATGATTTGTTGATAACCAACTAATATATATAGTGGTGTTGGTAAAAAGAATTTCCAAAAAGATGCGGATTCCAACTGTAGTTTTTGTGTTCTACGCTTTTTTCAGTTGTTCTTCCATCTGAAGGATCGGACGTTGTTGTATACTATCCGAGACTGTTCACATAATATGAAATAGAATGGAACCTTTAATAATAACGTCATAATAATACCAATCGAATACACCACTTATATAACACAAAGAAATTGCAGTATGGACCACAGCAAACAATTACATACAAAAATTGGATCATCATCGTCGTCGTCGTTGCCGTCATCGTTCGTTTTTAAATCATCTTTCTTTCTTTCTTTGTAAAGATTGAATTCGTCGTCGTCGTCGTCGTCCAATAAATGGCTTGGAATAGTTACAAAATAATACAAACGACAGTGGAAAATTAATTTGAGATACCAATGATGGATCGGATATACGTGTATGTCCATACATATCATACATGTGATACCATAAACATTACAGCAGATATAAGTTGTATTAAAATCCTATCACTCCATGTTAAGGATGTGGATGGCATTGCCATTATGATGTTACTGATTTGCAAAAATCAAATAATAATATCTGCCAACTATTAAAGTATTTATACTTCAATATGTAGTATCGCTACCGAGCTGATTGTGACAGAGTTTGAGAATAATCGGAGAGGAGAGGTTTAACGATATGATAACACTGCAGAACGACAAGCATGATCGAGGCATGTGTGTCAGCATGAAGGATTAGAATGAATACAAAAATAAATAAAAATATTGAAAAACATCAAAATATCTTTCTGTAATTTAGTTTTAATTTAGTCGCGCTAGCTCAGTCGTGTCTCACAAATTGATTACTGTAAGTTGTTTAAGTCGCTAGTAGTGTGTCCCGCGTGGAACTAGTCATTAATATAAAAACTAAATCATGCCCAAAATTTTACTAGTATTTGTTAGTGTAGTATAATATAATAACAACTTTAGCATCAAAAATTGATATACACCTAAACAGTCATTTTTTTGGAAAATGAACTATTAAGTCTACAATTGACTTAATGGATGGAGAAGTCTACTGGTATCTCACAATCTAGGCTCACATACAGCACACATCATCTTTTTATGAGATATCTTGATCAGAACACAAAGCAGGGTAGAAATTCCAGGAAAATGCTTCTTTTTGGTCAGGGAAAGTTTCTTTACCTTACTATGTGTGTAATAAATAATGGTTCAAAAACATGTTGTAGGCGCTCCTTCAGTTCATGCACACATTCATGTACAATGATTAGCCTTTAACAAAACACACCATGTTACTAGTTAATTTCTTGCAGCTATTATTTTTGCTAGACAATTTTTTCCGGAAAAAAAAGTTACAAAACCCATAATTTGTTTAATATTCATATGTCTACAGGAAAAAATTGGTGAACAGGGGTTTACTTTCTTTGTCAAGGGCAAAAAACCAATTTCTACCCTATATTAGCTAAAATCCACTAAAAATAATCTTGCACAAGGTGTAGCATGTGAACCAGAGGCCCTAATAGTTGCGGCTTTAGGTGGGTTAGTTTATTTTATGAGTATTTGTTTGAAAATACTTGTCAAAATTTGTGTTGGAGCTTTTTCCAACCAACAGTGACTATTTCAATTACAGTCCTCGATTGCTTTTTTATATATAATATATTAGATTTTTTTGAAAACAGGGGTAAACTGCAACTACATCAAAAATAATGTTGGGTCGGGATGATGATGATTTCCATTTACAAGTATTATAACTTATTATTTAAAAGCTGCCGCATTGCTCCTCTACATCTTAGAAAGATGGAAAGTCAACAGTCGACCCGCCGATTATTCTACATTATGATAGTTGTATTACATTGGTTCATCGCCATATCTGTCATCAATCATCTGCATCTCTACATCCAGTACTGTCAGTTCTCTACTAGTTGATCTTTTCTTTCCCAATTTGGTGTACGCTTTTGATATCAAGTCATTGATTTTATATTTGAATTATTTTACTGGTAACACTCTGCTTGACAATCTCTTTTTCTTCAGCCTGATGTACACATTTGTCAATGGATTGTTCGAATATTTCTTTGTTTTCATTTGCTTTGGTAGTTTTCTTCACACTTTAGTCTTTGCATGCTTGGTTGCTGTGAATTTTGCTGTTTTCTTGCGCCAATTCCTTCTTTTTTTCATGCTATGGTCTATGACTGGTCTTTATCTGTTGATCCACTTTTTCAATTGTTGGTTTGTATCGTTCAATCTTAGTTTGATTGGTTCATCATATATTTTTAGTTCATCTTCTGGTAGTACCATTTCCCTTAGTGTATACAAGTGTGTGACTTTCTTGGAAAGTGAATCATATGCTGCTACTATTCGTCCTCCTAGTACTGGTGTATTGCGATCAATGCACCTATCTGTCCACATATCAAATATGATTGGTACTATTGCTTGGAAGAACGCATGAAATTCTTCTGTTTTGTTTTTGCTTTTAGTTGTCTTCTTGTTCTTGTTTGTATCTTTCTTCCCATGTTGTCTTTTCTTTTGTCTCTTTATTCTGTCATACTCAATTGGGTCTACTAACCGTTTCCTGGTCCTATATGCTTTCTGTTGTGTTCTCCACTCCTTTGAGAATTTTCCTCTTCTATTTGCAAGTAATATGTCTTAGTGAGGACAGTGAATCTATTCTGTGTTCTAATTTACCTAGTGGTATGTGTAAATAATGATAAGGAAGAGGTGTGTTGTGGGCTATAATCTTACTGTGTAGTGTAGTGTGGGATGGTGTGTTTATTTCTTATCTTAATAATAATATAATATAGAAATGACAGTAACAAATACAAGCTGCATTGATTTATCTTAACAAAAGTAGTGTGGAGATGGTTGGTTGGTGTTTCAATGCAGCAGACACCAACTGGCAGGTATGGGTATATTTTGAAATTCATTTCTCTGTTGTGGAAGGGGAAAATGATATGCTTTTGATATGGAATGAACAACAAAATATCTCATATGAAAGGGTTGCAGAGGATAACACCAGATAGGTTGGGTGTACAATCATCAACATAGTGTACTAGAACATTGTGTGTGCCTCCTACAACTTTTCAGTCTCTGTGGTTTTTTGATGCACATGCACAATGCACACATACACACACACATGCACACATGCACACAACCAGATTTTCGACCAGACAAAATATCTCATTTGAAAGGGTTGCAGAGGACAAGACCAGATGGGTTGGATGCACTAGCATCCACATAGTGTACTAGAACATTGCATGTGTTGTTTTAGAAATCCATACATATATTTGGGGTGTCATGGGTCAAAACCCAACACTTTAAAGCACAGTGAAATCCCTAAAATAACAAAACTGTGTCCAATCAAGGCCTTAATGCACCATCAATATGGACTTAGTACACCCAAAAATCCCATTTGGGATCAACATACATGGTATGGTCACATTACCATCTCAACTATCATTATATTATGTCTGTGGTACTCTATTGTTCCTTGCCTAATCACATTGCCTATGGTAGATGTTCCAAGTATCTCTTGTGTGGTTTGATCATAATATGCATATGTTAAAACTATCTGGGTGTTAAAACCATCTCCCTTAATTCCTCTTCTTTTTGATGCTGTAACCTCTTTCTAGATGCTAATTTTGGGTATGGAAATATGCTATGTTGACCATGATGTAATGTTTTTGCGTTCTGGAGGCAAGTATATGGTATTGTGACCTTTGATCCATCCCCTATGGGTATGGAATGGTGGACTGGGTGGTTTTTTGGTGCACCAGACTGGTTCTACACCTAAGGAGAAGACATAATGCATCTCATAATTTAAAGTTGTTGTTCATATCACTATCTCAATAACCAATCTCCACAAGAGAATTGGTAGTATAAAAGAATGATACCCATTGAAAATTCCTCTAGTCAAGGGGTGATCAGCCGCCAGGGATGGTTCACACGGATGCTGGGAAGGTCCAAACAAGTTCTTTGGAAATGTATCCTATATTTAGGTAGTTTGTATTATTTTCCTAATTTCTAGCTTGATATTACTGCTCAAAGCACATCTCATCATGGTGTTGATAGATACTTCCGAGGGCCTAAAGCTGCAGTAGTAGTACCAAGCACAACAACATAATCCTATACCATAAAATTTTCTTACAATTCACATTAGTAGAGTTTTCATACTGCAGTATCTATGTGGGGAGGCAGTCTATAGTAAGCGTACAGAGAACCTCAACACTATATCATGCATGTACACCAATTAGATGGAGAGCATCTACCCTTCTAAACACATTGCCATATTTTGTATCATGAGTTACATTGAATAGATAAAATTCTTCTGCCTTGCAATACAGATTGCAGCACCTATGTGCATGCACACACACAAAGCAGCACTGGAATAGTAGAATCTACCCTTCTAAACTTCTAAACACACTGCCATATGTTGTATCATGAGATTATTGAATAGATAAAGTAATGATTCTCCATGCAATAACGATTGCAGTGGTTATGTGGGTAGGCATGACAGTAGTAAGGGTACGCACACACAAAAAGTAGCACTGCAATAAGAGCAATTATTACAACACAAATAATTGTGCACCAAGTTGTTTTAGCATATACCAATCATAACATACCATATACCCTACTAGACACATTGCCATTTGTTGAATAATGGGGTAATTGAACAGATCAAATGATTCTCCATGTAATAAACACTGCAGTAGCTATCTAGGGTGGGGAGGCCGTAAGTACTCACATACACACATAGTAGTAGAACTTACATAAGAGCTATTATTTACAAGCTGAACAATAACTGCAGGTGCACCAAGTTGTTGAAGCATATCTCCTACTGACCACATTGTCATCTGTTGTATCATGAGGCAGTTTTGAACAGATAAAATGATTCTTACTGCAATACAGATTGCGGTAGCTGTTGGGAGGCAGTATTATAGTAACTATACACACCCACAAATAATAGTAGTAGTATTACTACTATTTCTTTTATAGATACTTATATATGCTTTTCTCTGGTCTGTTTATGATCTACCACATACCCTATATGTCATGAGCTTATTTCTTTGGAAGAATCCTGTCATAAATTTTGTTGCTGGATATACTAACAATTAAAGTGTGTCATGTGATGTCATCAGGACTCCATACTACGCACCTCACCAAAAAATAGAAACAATGCACAAGAATATATTACAAGGTTTATTTGTATGTCTACCCTGTTTGATTTTGAGTGTGGCATGTGATGCCACCAGGACTCCATACATACGTACCTTGCCAAGGACCAAAAAGGATAATAATAGTGTGATTCTGTCCACAAATACCTATTATTGTGGAAAAATCTACCATACAGGACTTTTTCTTAACAGCTCTCAACAAGCTAAAAACTCAAACAGTAATAATAAGTGTGACTGTTGTTTCCACAAATATCTACTGTGTAAATATATACTATAAGGTTTATCTGTTTGTCCTTTTGAGTGAACAGTAGGTCAACAAATGCCCCAAAATGTGTCATTTAGTTTGTATTAAGGGATATATTTCGTGGGTGACATGGTGCTGTGTGTGAGCCTACAGTGTGTGACACCATACCAGGAGCCTTATGGTATCAAGGAATATAACAGAGCTCCATCTTTCAGTTCAATAATAAATTTCATACATTCGTATTCAATAATAATGAGTGACTGATTAGATGCATATATTCGGTGTGAAAGTAGTTAATACTATACAATATATACTACACTAACAAATAACACTGTAATAAGAAATTGACATGATTTAGTGTTTTATTGGTGGCAAGATCTTCTAAATTGCGAGCTGTTGATATTTCAAAATTTCGGCTGTCAGACAGACATATATTTTTAAAATTTATCAGTGGCTACCTACATGGTAACGTCAAAAAATGAGGCAGTGCGGTTTGCGACTTCAACAACGCACATATGCCTGTGCTAGTATGTAACATACACACTGTAACAACTTTAAATACGTCGGAAACTACAAGATTTTACGTAGTACGACAAGACTCAAAAAGAACACAAAATCTTTCACTACGGTTACTTCCCAACCAACCCTCGATACGACACATACCAACGGTTGATGAAGCAAGAATAAAAGTTAAGACAAGAAAGCAAAGAGGTAAAGAGGAGATTGACTCGACTCACTCGGACTTTTGCATGACTAACTGACTTTTATTTATTTAGCCAATTTCCATACAAAATTCAAATTCAGTATTCGTTCATTCGTACTAACTATGGGAAATAATAGTCTATTCTGCCTCAATAATAACCTCGTCGTCGTCATGATGGTACGACTATTCTTCTTGTTGATTATTTTTATTATGTCATTGCCCTGTCAATCAACTGCGACTACGACGATGCATAATAATAGTAATAAGGATTATCGAACAGCAAGAACGTTACAAGAAGAAGATGATTACGATCCATGTTCACTTTGTCAAGGCGTACCTATATCATTCGATAAAAGAGTACCAAGTTCCGATGGTTCTGATTATCAACCAACATGTAATGAAGTTGATTTATATTTTAGATATAATTTTACAACAGATACAGAAGAAGATTATATTGATACTATTCAAAATCAAGCAGGAGCAGATGAAACTATTAATCCATATCAATCAGGAATATCAGCATCCTGTAAAAGTAATTATGGATATAATTTTTATTTTGATTTATGTTGTCAACCATCCATACCAAAATGTAAGTAAGTTTTTCTACTGTGTACAGTACAAAACACTAACTTGTGTAGTACACTTGACTTGTGTAGTGTAGTGTAGCATATTCATTTCACACCAAGGAGGAGGATGATTTGATAGAAAGTGATACGAAAACAGAACGGTTGTAGTTATTCATCAAGAAGAGTTTGTCTTGGTTCTATCCACGAAATTCATTCTCTTGCTACAGTTTGAGTTGCTCTGCCATGAGTTTTTGTTCTGGACGGATCGAATCGAGTCTGAGTCGAGACCGATCCGAGACCGATCAATCGATGAGCGGTGGAATATCCATTCTCTTGCTGCAGTTGAGTTGTTATGCGATTTCTACTAGACGGATCGAATCAAATCAAATCGAATCGAATCGAATCTGAGTCGATTCGAGTCTGAGACCGATCAATCGATGAGCAGTGGAATGAATCCATTCTCTTGCTGCAGTTGAGTTGTTATGCGATTTCTACTAGACGGATCGAATCAAATCAAATCAAATCGAATCGAATCGAATCTGAGTCGAGTCGAGACCGATCAATCGATGAGCAGTGGAATCTATTCTCTTGCTGCAGTTGAGTTGATATGCGATTTCTACTCGACGGATCGAATCGCATCGAGTCTGAATCGAATCGAGTCTGAGTCGAGTCGAGACTGATCAATCGATGAGCAGTGGAATCCATTCTTTTGCTGCAGTTGAGTTGATATACGATTTCTACTGGACGGATCGAAGGATTCGATCCGAATCTATGTATCTATCTATCGATCGATGAGCGGTCGCTAGAGTTCAGTCATGTAACGGGAGTCAGAATGCATGTCCATTCTATATATCGCGTCGTCGAAGACTTCCTGAAGGCATATGCCACGGAAGAAAACTATCTTTTTTATCGATCGTGCTCATAATTATTGCTGCCTTCTTTTTGTTTTTTCTTTCTCTGGTTTTTTTTTCTTCCTCTGATTATTGTGTAACATTTTTAACACAGATGAATGTGAACAAAATATACAGCAAAGAGTAATAGATAATGGTGTATACAATACAATTGTACCACCAATTATTAGTAATAATAATGGACCACTTGAAGTTAGTGTATTTCTGCAATTTGAGGCATTAGAACATATTGAAGTTGAAGACGGAACAGCAACAATATTTGTTAGTATAACTTTGAAATGGAAAGATGAAAGATTAAAATGGACAGTAGATGATTATGACACATGTTCAAATATAATTAATGTATGGACAGGACATGATATAGAAACAACATCTATATGGGTACCAAATTTTGAATTATTGAATCGAATAGAAGGTGTACAGGAAATTGAAGCGTCGAAAGCAACTGTTTATAGTGATGGTAGTGTTATATGGTCTATGACTGGTGGATTAAAAGCATTCTGTGCATTTACTGGATTAGCAAATATTCCATTTGATGTACGTGTTACGTTCTGTTATTTATTCAAATTAAAAATAAATATAAAAAACACGCAAAAACTCACAAATTTTTTTTTTCATTTTGTTTCTATCTCTCTCTCTCTCACACACACACTGTGATCTCTTTATATATATAGACGATGGGATGTCAAATGTTATTTGGTTCTGGTAGTGGAAGACAAACTTCTATAGTTTATAGGTTAGAATTTCCAGATAATGTATTCTTTGGTGCATTTGATGTAACATATAATGAATGGCGTCCGGTACCAGAAATGGCAAAATACGTACGTTACAATACTATAAAGAAAGTGATTTTAGATTGTTGCTGATATTATACATATTATTTTATTCTTTATACTCACTGCCTTTTTAAACGACATCACTAACTACTTCATTTTTCAGGGATATACTGTACGTAAACATTAGGACCATATAGTAATATTACATACACAGAACGCAATGGTATTAAGTATCGTTTTTCTTCGTAAAGATCAATTTGATGATTCGATTCGTTCATTCTCATTTGATTTTGTCACATCTTTCTTTCTGTTCCTTTTTTTTCCCTAATACACATACTGTGCATAGTTTAACAGTGGTGTTATTTATTATAATGTATACTTTAAAAGGTCAACGAGACACTACATTTCAAATATTGTGGTACGTACATTCCACCAATTATGTGTTGTGTATGTTTGATCTTTTTATGTCCGGTGTAGTGCTAAGTACAACTTCTTACAATTGCTATCTAATATGTTCATCCAAAAACATTGTTTAATCGTCTTCGCTGCAATGCGTAGGTACCCACTATCATTTTGACATACCTAAGGTAAGGAACTCTAGATGATTCGCAATTCTTGTTGCTCTAAAAAAATTCCTCGAAGATTGCGCTGTACATTTAACAACATAATATCTTCTTTCCCTATTCCTTCCGCATTTTTTTGTCCGTTGTATGACTGGAATTCTTCTTCTACGTTTTATTCAATGTAGTTTCTTTACATTCCTATTAGACTTACGGATAGGTGAACGGCTTGGTTTTGGTATGGCATTAGCTTTAGTCGTTGTTGCCCAACAGATCGTAACAAGCGGCTTGACGCCGATTTCGAATCAACGATTGTGGTTGGACAAATTTGTTGGTTGGTCCTTTTATTGGGTATTGTTTGGTGTAATACAGTCAGTGTGCATCGGATTTCTATACTACATTAGAGAAGATCGGATGGCTAGAAAACAGCACAAAAGATTGACTTTGATGAGTCCAGCTGCGCGTGTGTCTATGATGGATAAAGCTCGCGCCGCTGCTGAGGAGGACGCAGCAGCAGATAGTGCAGCTGATCGAGGGAGTGAAGAGGAGAAAATGATGCTAACTGATAGTACATTGGTAGAAGAAATTGACGTTGACGTAGAACGAAGAAGGGGAGGGTGTGGTGATTTCTTTTACACATTTTCACTACGTAAAATGGATATTGCATCACTCACTTTTGCAGTTGTTACATATACGATATTTATTACAGTTATGTTGTACCTTGTTCGTTCGACCGATGTTTGGTTAGCAGATGAACCCAAATGGTTTGATGAAAGCGATCAGTCATATCTTCAGAATAATTATGATAATTACGATCCAAATTCGAGGTGAAACAACATATACCCCCTTATGTTTGACAATTGGAAGCTGAAATAAATCATGATCAATGAAATTGAAGGATCTTGTTCATATATAGACCAACTGCAGTCTTACTTGAAAAACCTACGGATTTGTATGTACATGGATCATTATTGCAATATACAGTACTGTAGCTTCAGTCAGAATAATACGTAAAAAGAAAAAGTAGTTAAACATTTTATCTAACTAAACATAGACAAAACCCCACGACTTGGTCCTATCTAAAAATTACGCAATATCAAATCACAACACGCTACAGTATCATACTTATGTGCGGCGTGTTGACAGAAATTTTCATTCGATTCATTCAGTCATTTTGTTATTTCGAATCTGGTGCATTATCTCTTCTTCCATCAGTACACTACGACGTAGTGTAAGTTAACGATACACGCATTGGATCTTCGATTATTCTCCCGTGGTGATAGTAATGATAACATTACGCATCGTATCGTACTTTCGTCGACACGAAACAACTCCTTTGACTTGACTTAATATGGATCGCAAAAGGCAAGATTGCGAGAAATGAATAACGCATTTTGTTGTTGTTGTTGTTGTTGTTGTTGTGAACGACTTCTTATATTTAAATATCGACTCGAATACTAGTATAATTCATCGTCTTTTTCCAGGTTCAATTACCAATTTCAATGACACAAATATATTTGTATTAATTCATATAATATCTACAAGTGCAGTATTACGCACAATATTGTATTGAAGTCTAGAATAGGACGGTGTGGTACTTTTACTATCGGCGACATCAAATATGATATTTCAGAACAAGCGGTAGGTAGTGAAGTTTTATGAGACTGTATTACTACTATATCTATTAGATTTTCCCTTTTAATTGTATTTTGCACTGTATATAGTCAGTCTTTGCTCAAGCGGAAACAACTTTACATATAGATTTAAGATCCGGCTCAGTGCAGTAGCCTATCAGAGAAATCTTACCAGCTTATTACTTCCTTGTATCTATTCTTTTTCTTATCTTGACTGGATTCTTTCTTCTTAACATCTTTATTCAATTTCGTTTGTATGACCTGATATACCAAATCAATAAAAGCCATTATTGACTCATTCTTTCTTAAATACAGAATTTATAAACGTTAGGAATGCATTCGAACAATCTTTCAACGAAGAAAGGCATGAGCCATCTTTCAGCAAATCAGCATTAAAGAACTTTAGCGTACCGTCAGATTTAGCATCGGTATAATTTTAATGCCGAAGTTTCGATTCGATAGTAGGATCTTTCATAGGGCAATACACGGTAGTACAAGATTTAAAAAAGTTGAAGAAGATCTAAAGATGTACTATAGTGTCTTGCCATGTTTTATCTTCCTATGAACGCTTTGTGTGTGTATTTATATGTGATATGATTGCTTCTATTATATTATGCTGGTTTTTATTCACAGTATTGCTTTATTTTTCTTTCTATTATATTCATTGAATTTTCTAGTAATCTTCCTTGTTGCAGGCAAACCCTTCATCGGGTGTTTTGCTACAAGTATCATTTTTGGAGATACAAGAATTACCACATGCCTGTCCTGCGTCACAGAATTTGGTACACTTTTCTTTTACCCAGCAAGCACTTCCACGGGTCTTTTTAACACAAGATGTATTTTCTGGAATACAAGAATTTCCACATGGCTTTCCCTTGCTACAATGATGCTTGCACTTAGGCTCAGGAATTCCGCACAATCCACTTGGATCATCACTAGGATAATAGTAGGCGTTATTATCGTCGAAAGAGTAGATAATACAGTTACCGCTCTCGAAAATAAAGTTTTGAGTGAAGAATTCCATATCGTAACTAACTCCATCGCCATTGGAGTCCATATTTCGTGCAACAATAACTGGGAGCGTACCAAATCCATCCTTCCAGTAATCCATCATCTGAGTGTCAATTGCTTTGGCCGATTCTTTATCCACGTCGCAAATAGACGAGTGATCAATAGGCAGCACGATGATAAGTGAATCCAAATTACACTGATCTCCATCGCATGGGTCATCAAGTTTTTTGTCGAACGAGACTTCATTCCAACCCCAATATTGGCTAGGTGTACCAGCAAATGACATCCCATTCCACCAATCATCACTATTCCAATAGATAGAGTTCTGTGCATCAATAATCATGTTCATATCTCCCTTTTTACGCAAGTCCCCTTCATCAACCCAGCAAGACGAATAATCGTGTCCCTGATAAATATATTGAAGGTTGTTCATGTCACTGACTGGTCCATAACCGTTGTTACAATCCTCACCAATACAGCTCCAGAATCCGTCGTCATTATCAACGAATGAGGCAGCTAGAATCTCACCAAAATTTTCAGCTGAAAATTCATCATAATTACATTTGCACCATTGAGAATCATAACCCTCTTGTGATAAGCAACCATCATTCGTGCACTGAAAGTTTTGTTCGCCATGACACCCCTGACCGGGAAGACCCATTTCGTTAAGCCAATCTCGCTTATCATTGGAATTGGAGTCTGTTGGATAAAATGCATATCCTTGTAACCGACCATTGGGATTCATGTCCCACGAAGTCCAAGCAGCATACACGACAGTTGGATAGTTTAGATTATCAGGATCTGCTGATCCACCATTAGGATATGCTTGGTTAGGAGTTTTGATATTTTCATGCCAGTAGCTAGCTGCGACACCACAATCACCACTCTTGCCATCGGGACCGTTACAGACATCGTGATCTTTGATCAACTCATCCCACGACATACAGTCTTGGAATGCAGTTTCTTCACAGGGCACCAAACCGTCGAAACGATGTCGAACAATCATTCCGTACATATTGTTATCCCCCCTATGGGCCGCAGAGGCCGCAATATCCGCATCCGAATTCCAAATGGTTGCTGATCCATCTGGACCGGTGGTGCAATCTTGAGCTCGAATCGAAGCAAAACTTGCAATGAAAAGTATAGACGTGAGGTTGGGAATGATGAATTTCATTATTAATTTCTTTCTGTTTTTGTTTTGATATTGTTGTTTTAATGTTTGTTGTATCTTTTTAATTTTGTGAGAAGATAAACTCGATGAAGAAAATAATTTTCATAACGAGTGAGAAGAACAAAGAACCTCACTGGTTACGGATGTGTTGTCTTATTCCGCATGAAGAACATATGTTCATAAGGAGTGAGAAGAACACAGAACATCTCGCTGGTTACGGTAATCCGTGTTTGTCTCATTCGATAGTTGCTCGGTTTGTTTCTCAACTTTTCCTTCTCATGCAGTGGGATCGGATCTCATACCACTTTCATGCTCTCTCTGTTTGCACGAATGATTGATCGTGCGAGAAACATTCGCACGAACGAAAAGTTCGGGGGAGGGAAATATTCATAAAGAGGGAGAAAACGCCCTAAGTTAATTTTTTGATCGCGAGATAACAAACAGAGAGCATGAAAGTGGTATGAGATCCGATCCCACTGAGAGCGAAAGTTGAGAACCAAACCGAGCAACAACACCGAATGAGACAACACGGATTAACGTAACCAGCGAGATGTTCTTTGTTTTTCTCACTCCTTAGAACATTACTTGTTCTTCATGCGGAATAAGACAATACGAATTGATATAATATAAAACAACGCATCCGTAACCATGCAGTGAGGTTCTTTGTTCTTCTCACTGCATTTTTTTCATCGTGCCGAAGAAGACAACACGAATTGACATATATAGAACGGCATATCCGTAACCAGTGAGGTTCTTTGCTGTACTCACGTGCCGAGAACAATATCAATAGTGATGTGATTTGGCATGATGACAATGATGTATTGGACCGGTAAGAATGACATGTTGACTATCATAATGTCGTACTGTGGGGATCATATCCACCACCTATGTTTTCGGTCCTAACAAGTACAATGGAACTTTGACAGTATCTTCTCACAATATCAAATTCAAAATTTATTAAAACAAACATTAAACAAAAAAACTAAACAAAATACAATATGATTTCCTTCACTACTAGTACCTCCTCCTCGATTACTCCTCGTCGTCGTACTGCTGTTCTTCTTTCGGTTCTAGTTGCCTGCATCCTTCGTCATACCACCGACGCCTATGATGCCGCCTTTATTCATTCGGGTTGTATGATTGATGATGATAACTATCCGCAATACTACACCGATGATGATTGTAATACACAATATGGTACGACCACGGGTTGTTCGTTGGGGACGGGTTGGTATTGTAATGATGGTCTGGATGTCAATAATTTACCCAATCTTGTGTATTTAGATGATGCTCTCATCAAAGATGGATGTGGTGATGCTGATTCCCTGGTGCATTATGGATACAATGGTCCCACTGAGGGGTGGTATTGCTTTGATGATGGACCGTGGGGTGCTACCGATTGGAATTCGTTCATCCATCCTGGTTGCGATAGATCGCAAGGATTTTATCCCGTGTATCGGTACGATACAGATTGTCCGGGTGGTAGTTGTGCCTTCGGTGAGGGTTGGTACTGCAACGACGATGAAGATGTTTCCGGTTGGGATTGGAATTATTTTGATAATTCCTTCATCCACCCCGACTGTAGTGATTGTGACGGTGATCGATGTGTATGGTTCAACCCCGATGAAAATGCTTGGTTGTGTAACGATCAAATTCATTTTTAACTACGAGAGAGAGAGAGGGAGAGAGAGAGAGAGAGAGAGAACCAAAAAAAAGTAAGGAATGTTCCAAAAAGATCATCACGGCATAGATAGATGATATAATATAATATATAACAGAAATAATAGATTTATAGCAATAAACATTAATTAGCGGCAATTTACAAGTATTTAAACTAACTGATCCGTCAAAATTTTAGTAGAATTTGTTTCGATGTGATCTAAATATTATGTTCTCATCCCCACGACCGGCATGGCGTATTTTGTGCATTTTGTACGAATTCTTGGGCGATCGGTGGTGGTTTTCAGAATTTGTATTCATTTTTGAATGGTGGTATTCCTAAGTTACTGTGTAATGATAACTGTGATTGTAATATGTGTTTTTTAACATGTACCTCTCTCTCTCTATCCGACCGAATTTCATACAATGCAATGCCGAAACTTCTCTATTCTTCATTACTCATCGGGACTTTCGGATTCGGATTCGATTCGATTCGATACATATTTTACTTCAAAAGACGTAATATCCTACGACATCTGCATTATACATTAGCCGCATCCATCAGCTTGTGGTATCCGCATCCAGCATGCATCTGGCATCTGAATGAATGAATCTACCGTACAAACAGTAGTACTTGTACTAGCTACTAGGAGTAGTAGTATCAAAGCATGGTAATGACCATTCTTTGATACCATTTTTATAGTCATCGATCATATGATTGGTACAACCATAAAATTCACATTTCCATTTACTACATATTACATCTTTGTCTTTAACTTTACTTTCATCGTCATCGTCATCTTCGTCATCGATATCGTCATGTTCTTCTGCAATAATAGAAGTAGTAGTAGTAGTAGTAGTAGTAATAATTCTTGAAAACATTGTGATACCACCTAATGGCCATGGTTTTACAATTGTTGATGATTCCTTTATTGGTGATGATGATGTCGAAGTCGAATCAATAGTATCTAAATAATAGGCCATTGCTTGTAAACATGGTGCATGACTTACAATACAAATACTTTCATAATTATTCTTATTTGTATCATTTGTATCTTCAGCTTCATTTTCATTTTCACTTTCATTTTCACTTTCAGTTGTTTGGATTAATTTTGATAATGTTATTTCACAACGATTCAATAATTGTTGTTCCGATTCAGGAAATGTAAACATCATTTGGTCTTTATAAGACTGTATACTTTGATAATTTATATCAATTGAATTAAATTTATCTTTTAAATCATTCCTAGATTGTGGTTCTGTTTTTATACCTGTTGATTTAACCACAAGTAAGGATGGTATTAACCATTCCCATAATCCATCTTCGGATCGTAATTTAATATCATTTTTATTATTATTATTACATAATTCCTGTGCAATAATATGTCCTGTATGAGTAGTTCTCATAAATGGATCCGCATACACAACTTTTGGTATAGTTGAATCTTCCGTTACTGTTTCAGATGTTATTTCATTATTACTATTAACATCATTATTATTATTATTGTCGTCAACGTGAACGATGACCTGACACTGATGACCATTCGCAATCCTTTTCGCAATACATTGTGCATGTTCAATCCCTTCTTTTGGATCAATATCACTATCATATGGACCAACATCTTTTTATTTTTATGATAGTCAATAAAAAAAATAATAAACGATAGAAGACAGACAATAATATAAGGCATGAGTAATTAATTTATCTATTCATTCATGCAATCATGCAATCATGACCCCCCCCCCCCCCCCCCATTCCCGATGAGTATTATTAGAACGAGCAAATGAAAGAAAAAAACCAACAAGAAAATGACTGAAAGTTGATCGATGGAAGATTTTTTGTTCTGTTCTGTTTTGTTTTGTTTTGTTTTTGATATCTGTAATAATTTTAGAGTTACTAGTACCGGACTTTTTATCTTCGATAACGATAAACGATAACGATAACGATAAACGATAACGATAACGATAACGATAACGATAACGAACAAACGAACGAACGAACGAACGAACGAACGAACAAACGACCGAACGAACAAACGAACGAACGGATCGGATGCATTGCATTGCATTGCATTGCATTGCATTGCATTGCATTGCCTGCACTGCTTACTCACCTTCAATTAATGCATGTTCGGTAAGACCATAACGAACCAACCATATACATTGTATTTTAGTATTTGCTTTGATTCTTTTATTTTTACTGCTTTTGTTTTTATTCGACGTCATGATTGATTGATTTCGCTATATGATACTTGATTTGATTTGATTTGATTTCTACCTCTTTTCTTTGAATAATTGCTACAGTACTCTAACATGATGATGTTTACCTGTTTAGTAGCTAGAACTGTCGTGTTTGTACAAACGACAGTGTACTGTATGCCTGTATTTATATCGTGGTTAGTACTAATAAAGTAGAGTAATGTACTGTTGCTGTGGTGACGTTAACGTTTTATCTACTGTCTGTATCTGATGATTGTCATAATAAGATCTTTCGAGTGTGCATAATAGAGAGTGAATGAATGAGTCGAGTCAGTCGAATGAGTCGAAGATATTTATCGCGTTAATATTAATATTTGAATATAGTTAACAGTTACCGTTGGATACGATTGGCGCGCACCTCAGCAAGAAATCTACTCACTGAAACAAGATACTGGTATGCGCATTTTACATGTCGGTCTGTAAAATGCGCATAATTAAATTTATGTTTTTTATGTGAATATAATTTCCAAACTACGTAGTACTGTACGTAGTAAGTTCAAACATTGTGACGTTATTCACTCACATCAGCAGAGTGCCGACAATAACACACACATTCTTTGCTATTATTATACTGAAGTATCATTTTATAATATAATATAATAATATAGCCAGCAACAAAGCAAATCATAATCATCATCATCATCCTAATAATCTATGATGATGATGACGACGATACTAAGAAATAGAAGTAATAACAGTACCAAAGATGAAGAAAAAGATAATGAAGAAAATAAAATGAGAATTAATACTGCCAAAGCTGTATCAAAAGCAGTAGCAGGAGCATCAGTAGCAGCATCAGTACCGGTAGTAGTAACAATACCGCCAACGTCAACATCAACGAATAATAAAATACAATCCGGTATACCACCATGGCATACCATAATATTATTATTAATAATATTAATTTTATTAATAGGAAATTTACCAACGACACAATCATTAGATGACTATGCCACATTACAAATCATAACAAAGACCAAATTTCCATTGTATTTATCTATGAAAGGATTAGGATATCTACGATTATTGATTGGTGGAATTGCATTAAGTTTAACTTTGCATCTTTGTTTATTAAAAGATGGATGGGAATTAATGCCAAATTATCTTCCAAAGTATACGAAATTACAACACGTTAAATTACGTCTACAAGGTTTTGGTACATTATGTCCATTTACCTCTATATCATGGTTCATATTAGGTATTGGATTTGTATTACGTGGTCTACTATGTTTGATTTATGTGAATTATCATGTTTCTGAGGATAACGGTCTAATACTTAATTATATATTACAAGAAAATAACTCATGGCTGTTACGTATAACATTCATACTGTGGGAATTAACTGGTCCCTATGCTGTATTAACATCCTCTGTTGTGAAGTACGTGATATGGCCAGCAGCATTACGTTCCCAACAAATACAATCAAATTCAAATTCAAATTCACCTAATAATTCAAGAAAACATAACTTGGCGGGATATCGAAATCAATTACAACATAATTGGAATTCCATTTTTAGTTTATTGGAAGTGACAGTATTCGGTGGTATACCAGTCTGTCTCTATCATATCACCATCCCAATATTGGTGGGATGTCTATATATGATATTGACATGGTTACTAGGTATCTATTATCATTTTGGGTATAATAATAAAACTAACTCAAAAGATACAAAAAAGACAAGTGTTGGACCACAATATATTTATTTCTTTATGGATACATCTATGGGTATACTAACAACGTATTGTATGGTCGGTTTATTATTTGCAATGATGACAATATATCTATTCTTTTCAGTCATTATTCAAATATTAGATACAGGTGGTGGAAGTGGAGGTGGAAGTGGTAGTGGTAGTGGTAGTGGTAGTGGAGACAACGACACTGAAGACTCGTTAATAGTAAATATCATATTTTTGATTATTGGTATATTAGTAGTATGTAGATTTAGAGATTAAAATTTGAAAAAAAGGAAAATGGATAAAAGAAATTAAAGAAAAGGAAATAAATAAAAATAGATTCAAAGAAAAAGAAAAAAAAAGCGATATATGATGCAGATGCATGATATACGATAATTGATACGATGCATGTTATACGATGATACGATGTCACGTGACAACAAGAAACGAGAATGATATAAATAAATAAATAATAATGATGGATACAGTAAATAAAGAATGAAGGATGAATTGTAGAATCAAAAAACCTAAAATTAGAAAGAAAAAATCACATCTAATATGCTGTATATTATAAAATCGTCATTAGCTAAGTAGTTAAAAGAAAAAAGAAGTTATGTAAAATTAAAAACCTTCTTTTCATTTTACTATACAAACGAAACGAAACTACTTCACTAACTAACTAACGAACTAACTAACTAACGAACTAACTCTTTTACTCTACAGTATGTGTAGGAAAACCCCTTCTTCTGCTGAACGTAACGTACGCAAAGGAAAATTTGTTTTAAATTATGGATACATAGAGTACAGTAGAGTGAGTACATTACCATAGTAGTATAGAATAAAGTAAAGAATAGAATAGAATAGCGAGAGCTTCCTCAAGTGTACGATAAAAGAAGTGCCGCCTTTTACAAAATTTGGAGGAAATCGAAATCAAAATCGAAATCGAAATCGAATACTGAATTCGAATTAAACTGAATTGAAGGAATCGAATTGAATTCAAGCTCTTTATTACGAAGTATGATAAAGAATTACGACTCTCATATTATTTTTTTAAGAATGCGCGCTATGAAGAAGAATATCAATAATATGTCGTCATGGATGTCGCGCGATCGTGAGAAAAGCTTTCAATCGCGCGGGCTCTCCGAAGACGCGAGGATAAAAGTTTTTGTCTGTCGTATTTTGAAGGTCCTGGGCGATGATCTTGGGCCTTATTTCAAAGCTGTTTTGGAATTTCGATATTCTTTGGATTTTCAACGAGGGTGAGGGAGCTTGACATGCAACTCGACATGGTCCTGGTGTACTGTAGTACGTACATTGGTCTGGTGCCTTTGATGATTTTGGAATAAAAAGATATACATACTGTACGACTACGTACTTGTTTTTTTTATATTTTTTTACCGTAAAATTCATTTATCATTCATTATCTCTTTTATCTCCACTCTATCATCTCTCTCTCTCTACTCTCCTCTCCTCTCCTCTTGCAGTATCATCATGAAACTCTTTCCTGTCATTCATCTGTTCTCTCACGTAACCGTGTTAGCAACCCTTATTGTGGGTGGTCTGATTAACGTGTCTCCCACTCACGCAGTTAAGAATGTCAAAATTTCTCAATCCGAAGCAGATGATGTTGCATCTGCAAATAACGAACGACGTTTGTCTACTTTTGGCGATTCTCCTCCTGTTAGTGATTCATATTTATACGAACGTGGATATCTTGTTGTTGTTAATGAAGATGATTCCGTTGTAGTTGGTGCTAATGGTGGTGATTTATTTCCTGCTTCTGAATATGGTGGTGCTGTAGTTGCTTGTGATAGTTCTTACGGTTACAGTACTACAGGCGCTGTTGAAGACGTAGTTACGGGGGTTCCGGCTGGCGCTTTTAAGTCAGAAAAAGTTGATAGTCTCTCTATTAAAAGAAAAGCAGCAGGACCATTATGCGCTAATGAAGAACTATTGGGGTGGCTAGATGGACAATCGCTAAGAACACCATCCAAGGATGGTTCATCTGTATTTCAAAGCGCTATGGGGTGGCTAGATGGACCATCACCAAGAACACCATCATCATTGGATGGTTCATCTGTATTTCAAAGTGGACTCGTTTACGATCCAACTGAACTTAAAATTCGTAACAAACCTGATGGTGTTACTGAAGAAGAAATTTGGAATACTGGTTGGGTTCAACAGCACACATGTAATGCACCAATGGTAATGGATTCTGCACTTGGTAGAAAGTTTGCCGGTGGTAGACAACCAGTACTACCACTCCCACCGGGCGATAAAAGCTATTTCTTTCATAGTGGTACGTGCATACGAACGAATAATATGGTATTTGTTTGTTGTATATATGTATTCTGTGTTATCCATATATATATATATAGCATCGTAGCAAACATTATACAATTACTTACACAAACACTTCCTGCGTCAAATTTCGTTCTTTCTTTCTTTACTAATAATTATAGAATGTGTTGCAACGTCTGTCATTGAGGATAGAAAAGGTATATCCCCTTATAATTATGGTGATACTTCTTTAGTAACGAGTCATTCATGTACATTAAATTTATGTTTAGGTGGGGGTGGTTTCGACTGTATCGCAATATTTGCCGGTACGTATTTACTGTCTTGTCCTGTCCGTTACTATCCTGTACTACTAATAGTAGTACCTGTACTACTAATAGTAGTAAAAATAATATGTTTGTGAGATTATATTACTGCTTCTTTTCTTTTCAGTAGTGTCACCTCACCTTTCTTTTACTACATTAATGTTTGTTCGCTTCCTATGTTTTTGACCATGTATAAGGCGGTGGGTATGTATTTGATTTAAGTCCGAATGGACCAGATGGTGGTCCAATTGAACTTGCACCACCCTTCCGTGGTACTATTTTGGGAGGAA
Source organism: Fragilariopsis cylindrus CCMP1102 (assembly GCA_900095095.1). Classification (NCBI taxonomy): domain Eukaryota; phylum Bacillariophyta; class Bacillariophyceae; order Bacillariales; family Bacillariaceae; genus Fragilariopsis; species Fragilariopsis cylindrus. The sequence continues at coordinate 78,452 of FMBT01000378.1, read as the reverse complement.
CCGGTTCCTTTGAAGGTATTGAGGGTACTGTTGATGTTGTTACTATTGCAGGATCAACAGGTCCAATTCCTCTTGTTGAATCTCCTAGTTATGATTCAACAGGTCTAATTCCTCCTTTTGAATCTCCTAGTTATGATTCATACATGAATAAAACTGTGTTTGTAGCAAGAAATTTATGTGGAATTACGAGAAAATTGAATGTTGCCGATTTTATGAGAAAAGGGATTACTAAAGGTTATAATACTATTGATTGGAGTATAATGAATCACATTCGGGACCTTGGAAAATTGCATATTGCACAATTAAATAATGAACCAGTACAGCTTGGATTCGTTACTTTTGGGAAGACTGTATTGAAGATCGTCGTTAAGTCAAACATTCCACTTCCAGTAGCACCTTAAGAATTGAAACTAATAAATGATTGATTCATCGATTGATTGATTGCTGATCTTATTCATGATAATAAGGCAAATACTAATACTGCATATGTAATGGATGTACACGCACACACGAAAGAAATACATTCGGACAAAAAGATAAAGCAAGACTATCCTATTCTACACAAAGTGATACGACTGCTAAATTTCTATTAATATGTGGACCGTAGATAAGAATTAAAATAATTATCTTGTTTATTTTTCATGTACTGTATAACTGCAAACCATCGCTATACTTTCCCTTTTTGCTGAGAAATGAATTACGTAGATACACACACACACCTTTCAATTTCAATCAACAGCCACTACACAAACTCCAATATTATCGGTACTGCCACGAACGTACGCCTCAACTGCAAGACGTTCAGCGGCTTCTTGAAAGGGCCCATCAGCAGCTTCATGATCGTTATAGTAGATATCAATATCATCCTTATTATTATGATTATCGTAGGAGGAGGGGGGAAACATAGTTCTTTCTCTTGCGCCAATACCGTCATACATTTCCATATTTTCTCGTAAAATTATATCAACTACCATATCAACTGCTTCCTGGTTACTCATAACATCCCAAAGACCATCGCTCGCTGTATTAACGATAATGATTTTTAAAGGGAAAATGATATGTGCACAGCAGCAATCATTCAATCAGTGAGAAGAAGATCATTTCAGCGATATGGTCAATACTTCCACCCAAAAAGATAGAATGAATATTAATACGTACCAAGAATCACGAAGCATGGAATTGTATGTCCATTATTATCTTGTTCGCTGCTGTTATTTGATGATCTACCGAGACTACCACACAATTCTCGGATCTCGGAACGATCTAACACAAGCACGTGAGGTTCGCGTGATAAAACAGGAGCCAGATCAGCATCACCTATGCTACGGGTAACTGCAAGCTGTGTATTGCATTGTATTTGAAATACAACAGTAGAAGCAACAATGTAACGATGTGAGATTCATATGCATGACTTTATATTAGACGTGACACGATATTTTCTTCGACTTAAACGTACGATACCATTAACTCTGGGGATACCCCCGGACGCGCTCACAAAACCTCCTCGTTCTATCACTAAATCACGTTCGGTAGGATGCGAAGCAACATGGTCGATCGAAAATTGAACTGCAGATACCGATGGAAAATCCTTCCAGGGATTCTTACTGCTATGACTGCTACTACTTCTTGATGAATCTGAATTTTCTTTACTTTTCGCTGTCGATGGTGATGACGATATGATTGCTCTCGAATCACCTAACGTAGCTGCTATTATCATATTGTCTGTCACCAGTATAGCCGTTGCGGTCGTACCACTTTGGTCCATATTCGGTGCTGTACCGACCTCAACAATGGGAGAAGTCATCGTTGTAATTCTATCTAGAAACTGATCATGAACGTATTCAAATGCCTGCGTTATATTGATACGAATATCTTCTTTCCAAGAATACTTTTCGTCGCCAATAACTCCTTCGCCTTCCGATTTACTCGTAGTCAACATATTTTCCAAGTTAGGGAGACGTCTCATAAGCTCTCCGTATAATTCCGACGCAGCAAATTTTGACGCAAGATTTCCAGCTGCAAAAATAGATAGATTAGAAGTAAGTAAAATACGGGAACAAGTCGGTGAGCAATACTTTTACAATCTTTTGACATTTGTAAAAGGAACGTGTTCATTTCGGCGAAAAGAAAACCAAACTCACTATGACCATCAAACATGCCATAAAACTGATGATCATGCTTTAAATGAATGGAATGGAAGTCCTCTATGGTAGGCCTCCGCCCTTGAAGATCACAATATCCAGATGTTGGGTGCTCGGGTAGCATCATATGAGTATTGATACATGATGGGAGATATGTGTGATTGTATGTACAAAACTTTGAGTGTTTTCGAATGTTACTATGTCTATGGCAGGATTCCCAGTCGTGAAACACTCGGCCACACTTAGGACATACAAAATCTTTGATGTCATCAACGACATTGAAATCAATTCTTGGATCAAGCATTTGTGATTCAAGTGCGTTGTGAAAACCTGGAATTTCATTGAGAGAATCCAACGTCCCATCGGGACTGATAAAATATGGATGCTGAAGAGCTTCTTCTGCTGTCATTCTTTCCTCAGGATCAAAAGCAAGAAGTTGCCATATAAGGTGTAATAATAGATCGGTAGAAGAATCAAAGCCGATCCCCAGTGGATCTCGCGCTCTTAAAGCACGATGGAAATCTTGAAGCGTACACGATTCCTTCACCATAGACGTCTTCGTTTTTTGAATAAGAACATAATTGGAAACAGAAGAAAAATGAAAAATTGTTTAAGGAAATTTCTAGGGGGGATTCTATTCTGTTGCACGGTCAGACTATATTTCTATCTATTACTCTAATATATGCTACTAATGTCAGATATACAATACACACAACTCACCTTGTGTAATGGATCACCGTGTCGGAGTGGCCAACTTTGTGGCTTATTCGACGTATCGTTGGATGGAATATAAATACAGAAATTTGATAATGCTGCCAGATATAATGCATTCGATATTTCATTTTCAGATGCATTAGCACGTTTCATTTTGTAGGTTAATAATGCATTCGTTCTTTGATCAACAGAAAATACATTTGGTGTACCAAGAAGTAATTCTAATGCAAGAACACCAATGGACCATGAATCATACGATTGTGGTTTATCTTTATAGAAGGGTACCCAATTCGGTCCAACAAATGATTCTGGTGGTGCATACTCATTAGTTTGTTCACCAGGTGTCGGTCCTTTTGTATATAAATGTTCATTCGTATACTGGTCCCAACCAGAACTGAAATCACCAAGTCGACAATGCATGTTTGGTAATGACGATGAATCATCATCTTTGTCGTCGTCGTCGTCGTTATCGTCATCAAATTCAAATTCTTCATATGAATGAATATAATCATCTATTGGTACATTTGATTTACACATTACATTTGATGGTTTTATATCACGATGGACTATACCACGTTTATGCAATTCTGCAGCTGCAGATAATACTTCACGTAGTGTATTTTGCATGAATAATCGCCCTATATGAAGTATCCTCTCATTATTATCGGTCCTCTTTTTCTTCTTCCTTTTCTTCTTCTTTTTACTATTATTAGAAGAAGAAGTAAACAACGGTTCTGACGGAACATCATAACCGTGATTATCAAGATTCTGTACCTGTAATGCTGATGCTGATGCTGATGATGACGAAGCATGGTACGACGCTTGTTCTTCTTCATTTGTAAAAGTACGAAGTTGGGTCCATAACTTACTATGTTGGTACATAATAAATCCACCATCAGTCACGGTTGGAGTATAAAGGTAGGACCGTAATGATGGACCAGCATCTTCATAGACGATCCATAATTCTAAATCATTTCCTTGTTGTTGTTGTTGTTGTAGACCAGCACCAACACCAAATGCTTTTTTCATAATTCGTTGTTTCGGAACTTCACGAAAAAAATGATCCACGTATACTGTATACATATTGTTTTGTTGATTTTCATCCAGTTGAGTTTGTATTAATTTACCAAAATACACTTCTCTTAATCCTGCCTCTAATAAAAGATATCCACGTTCTACTCGTAATCTTTTTAAGACTAATTGTGTTTGATCATCACACTCCTTCTTTGATGACGACGAACAAACACGATGTCCTCTCCATACTTCACCATTACTACCACCAGCAAATGCACCTGTATTCATATCATAATCAGACTGTGTAGAACCTTTCGCTTTCCACCAGTCACTATTTGTAAATGGTAACCACCAATTCCACCAAGCAGAAAAAAATGACATTTCTGTTTTATTATCATTATAGTTATTTCTTTTCACATCGTCGTTCATCATCTCAATGTTATTATTATTCCTGGTCATCGACGTCGTCGATACAATATCTTTACAAGTTGATGATTGAGATTGATCGTCATCCTCTTCTTTTTCTTTTTCTTCTTCAATGAGTTCGACTTCGACAGCAGTAGAAGATGCAGATTTTTTTGTTTCAGCAGATTTTTGATTTTGTAGAACAGATGTATATGCAAAATCCATATAATGATTTGGTGCAGTACCAAGTTCCAGATGTATTGATTCACATAGCATATACCTTGAATCACATTCAATATTAGTATTATCTGTCATCGGAAAAATGGAATGATCATCATCTCGTCGTTGATTATGTAATAGTGGAGTTCGAAATACTTCTAATACTGTCCCTGGCAACATAACGACGTCATCGTTATCATCGTCTACATTTTCTGGATCTTGTTTTTCATCATCATCATCGTCATCCTTACTATTGTCCTTAGTAATTTCAATACTATTTGATGACGGTAGTAATAAAAGATTCTGTTGTTTTGATTCATCATTATTGATTGCAGTATCAGCAACTCCTACTATTGATGAAACTTGTACTGCTTTAGCAAATCTTGGATCAGTTAATTTATAGAATTTCTTTAATGTTTCTTTAATACGTCTTTTAGTATAATCTTCATCACCGTTGCCACTGCCAATTAATAGTGCTTCCTGTTTCTTTTTGTTCTTTTGTAGACGTAATCTTCCCCAAAAAAGTGACAGAAATTTATTTTGATTATTAATACTCGTTTTCTTCTTTCTTTCTATAGTATTCTTTATCAGAGCATTAACGGTGTCATCGTCTTGTTGATCATCATCACCTTCTCCTGCGATAACGTCGTCATCATCAACAACAACTTCCACATTATTTTCGTCAACTAATAATAGATCGGTATCAGAGATAGATATTATTACAGAATCAACAACAAGGATAACACCAGTTACACCAATAATACTAGAAACAGTAGTTACAACCACTACCACCAGTAGTTGTGATATTATTGCAGTATGATATCTTTTATTACGATGGTAATGACGTCGTTGTTGTCTTCGTTGTCTCATCTTCTTCTTTGTACTGTTGAGACTACCATCTCCTGTGTAAGATATTAGTTTTAGATTGCTATTTATTGTGCTACAGATTATATTTGTTTGAATTTTTGATTATTTAATAAAAGTGTAAGTTCCGTTCAAATGTTGATGTTAATACATTGGTACGTATGTACTAGTAGGTACTATACTGTATGTACACAAGATACTACTACTGTACTGTAGTACGAAAAGTATCTTCATTTCTTTACTACTGTACTTCGAAGTACAGTACAGTACAGCAATGTACAGTTTGGTCCTAATTACTTGCTGAACAGAAGAATGGCAAGGCAAGGCGCGCGCTACAGTAATAATACCACCTCTTTAAAAAAATTGGCGTGCCGGTGCAAGAAATTTATTTCCATTAATTCGGGATCTTTTATTTTGAACGGTTATTGGTTTTATTTTCCATCTCATTATTGTTCTCTCTCACCTAAAAATTAGGAAGGGGGGCAATACTAGTACATTGGGTGACACATAAATTTTTATGTTTCTACTTTTACGTAACTTTTGTTGTTGTTGTTGTTCTTCTTGTTCTTGAAGGAGAGCGAGTTTTGCGACCGAGACCTCTACTGTACTGTACAACACGAACATATCCAGGCAGCCAAGCAAGTCATTACGAATAATAACAGGTTCCCCCAAAATACTACACTATAGTAAACGATGAAAGAGTGGAATAAAGAAGAGTTAAAAGAAATGACAGAAGAAGAAAATAGGATAATGAGTATTACCGGTATTAGTGGCAGCGGTAATAGCAGCAGTAGCGAGAGCGAAAGTGATAGCGGAGCCGCTAGTAATACTATTGAAACTGGTGATAATTATGTTGAAAATAATAACACATCTTTATTGGTGGTAGCAAAACCCGGAGTTAGTAATAGCGGTGCTAGTGATGATGATGCTGCTGATGATGATGATAATGATGATTCAAATTCAAACAACCGTCATCAATCGACAATACGATCCATTATGCGTGAGAAGAAAATATTAGATACCTATGATTTAGCGGAAGATGTCTATGCCTTTTTATTTGTAGCACCAGTGGGTAGTGGTCCATTTTGTTTTGCATTATATGTGATTACTGTGAAAGTGATAATATATGGTATTTTAATGGGGGATATTAATTTTTTAGATGTCACCGGTGGATCTAAATCAGCAACAGCGGCAAAATTCTTTTTAATTCCTGTACGTACTTGTACTGTACTGTACACCATAATGATTTATCATGTCATGTCATTGCATGACGCTGTTTGTATTTGGTACTGTGTATTCTTTCTATTTGTCAAGTACGTATTTACGTTTGTATTGTATCAACACTCTTCTAACAAGAGATAAAACTTTTCTTTTTCTTCGTCGTCTTCTTCTCTATTTTCGTAACAACTACTTACTACCACACGTACACGTACGTTATTCATAACATTATATAATATAAAATGAATATAGGTTGCACTATCAATGCAAACAGATTTAATGCATTCCTTTTTTTGTATGGCAAACATCACGTATTGTCCATCCGTATTAAAAATTAGTGCATATGCCACCAAACAAAAATTATTATTTAGTTTTGGATTACGAACCATGGATGGTATATTTAGTTTAGCTGTGAATTTTTTTTTAATGTTAATCACCACCACCACACTTAATGTCTTTACAAATTTTGCAGCATTGTACTTTTTACAAGATATTGATGATGTCTTTTATCGATTAGTAGAATTAGGTTTTTTTGGTGATAAGATGGAACATCTGTCGACAATATGTAAATCGATCACATTCCCCAGAAGGACTGGTGTAGATAATGAACGTCATTATTGGGGGTATTTTAGAATTACTCATTTAGATTCAATTATGTTTGTATTAGTATTCCTTGCATTATTAATTTTATATGCTGCATTTATTATTTATATATATCTTCAATTTGGTGGTTTTTATACAGTTTAAGAGAGTTCTAAAAAAAGTTACTATACATACTTACAAAATGAAGAATATAATAAAAAAAGTAAAGGAAGATAAATGAAATAAATCTTAATAAGAATGTACTGTTAGTAGGTAGGTAGGTCAGCAGGTTAATTTAAAGTTAAGTTAAGTTCAAGCTAGTTTTTTTTGCATATACCATACGAAGTGTAATATGACGACCATGATCTCGTACAATTGTTGGTTGCCACAGTCCGTCCTTTATTACTGCCTTTAAAAAATCTTCCAGATCCGTCGGATAACGTGTTTGGGCACTATTCCCTCGATCGGTATGTTCAATAATAACAACTGTGGTGGGTGTGGATAGATTTCGTATCGTACGAAGTAATGCATCATGTGCGTCTGTGAACAGTAATATATCAGATCCACAGATAATGTCATATTTATTATGCTTTAATGCCTTTTCCTGATCGTCACCTCCCCATAATAATTCATTCACTACTGGTACTATTGTAGATGATGATTGAGATTCGCTGGTGCTGGTGCTGGTGCTGTTGTTGTTATTATGTTGCTGTGTCTGCGGTTGTTTTTCATGTTTATGTTTGTGTATTTGTATTTGTTGTTGTTGTTGCTGCCGTTGTTGTTGTGCCAATTGGATAGCGATAGTATTTTGTTGTACATTGGCAGTACATAAATCGAGTAGTGTCCAGTTCTTCTTGTCAGGGGTGGTTAATTGTGAATTTGGACCACTACCCGGGAATACGAAACTTTTTTGATCAGTGATGGTAACATCACAACCTAACATTGCTGCTACAATTCCTGCACTACCCGTTCCACTTCCCAATTCGAGTAATGATCGACCATGTAGAGACCGACTTGGAATACTACTACTACTGTTACTACTACTTCTACAACTATCATGATGATGATGATGATGACCATCACCATATTTCTCTAGGTATGATGCCAGTCGACGACCACCATCCCACAAATAACCACCTGATCCAACCTTTCCACCACTTAATTGTTTGATCGGGAGACGAATTCTATTACTTTTACTATCATTATTATTATTACTGCCGTCTCCCGCCGAACACGCCGCCATCGTCACAGTGATACTCGTATCTGCATCGTACGGCAATGAGAAGGCTAGACACGAGGACAGATCTGTGACACGATGTCTCATACGAGTAAGCCATCCACCACCACCAGCTGGTGGTAAAGCACGGATTAGTACCATTATTTTTATGAATTACTGCACTATCTTGTTGTATTGCAGGTTATTGTGATCTGTGTACAATCAAATCAAATATTGCGAAGAACTAACTTACAAATCATGATCAATCGATGACGCTTTGTGGAAAATGTACAAAGATACTTGTGATTTCTTATGTTAGTGGAGGGCGGATCGCCTTGCGCAGTACGTTAACGCGTTCTCTTGTTGCATAATTAAATACACGTTTGAAGATATCAATGAAGGATATACTGGCTGTACAATATATCTGCATTAAATAATTACGTAGCCTTTAATAACGCAGCAGTACAACTGATTTTGACTACATTTAATTTTATTTCTCAGTAAAAATTCATATCGACCGCTTCTCTCTCTCTCTCTCTCTCTCTTTCTTTCTAAGCACGCAGGACGACAGATAATATACATCGACTACTGTATGATAGGTAGTAAAATTATCAATAGATTGTGATTTTTTAAACATTACATTATATTATATTATATTATATGAATATTTTATGCAAAAAGGACGTAGCTACATATAAAGTTACTAAGAACGACAGTCTCATACCAACGGAAATAAAGAATGCAATACAGTACTCCACGAACCTGCAGTGTTAGTGCGGGATACCAATGAACTATCATCCACGGACAAGTCCTCTTCTGGTACTTTTAAACCCAAGCATTACTATAGTATTTATGGTTAAAGTAGAACAGTAGTAGGTCGGTGGTCGTCTCGGGGTGTACAGTACATTACTGTATGATGTTTGGTGGTTGAGTTGAGTTGAGTGTATGCAGTATGAACTATCATCAGGATTTTGGGATTAAGGACTATATCCCATAGGTGGGAGACTTACACCGGGCACGGGGATATTGGGTCCCACCCGACCCGATCTTCCCCCGTAGATCGACTCCATTTGCACTAATACCGGCATCTCCGAACTAAGTTTCCGGTCACCATCAGAAATGTGATCAAAAAGTAGAGCAGGTTCAACACCAGTATGATTAAATAATCCATCCATATTAAATGTAAGTGATCCACCTTGTACAAGAATAACTGTTTCGTCCTCTTTTCGAGCAAATCCCATTACATTGAATGAAATAGTACCATCAAAAAAGACAATCTTTTCCAAGGCATTAAGATCTGCAATGGTTACATTGTGAACCGACGTGTCCTTACGTACGACAAGTGCTGGTGCCGTCTTCATTATGACAGCATTGCCACCACCGGTTGTAGTGGTAATCCCTGTCAAAGGATCGACACGAACTTGCTCATTGGCCTTAACAATACCATAGGTAAGTCCTCCAAGTGTTAAGCAAAAGACAAAATATCCAAGAATGAGACACGAAACCATCGTCTTGAATTGTTTGTTCTTCTTGAGACTTTTCTGGTATAGGGTTGCTCCCAAAGTAACTTCCTCCTTGGAAATATAACCATTGTTGTCAAAATCAAAATCCTTCAAAATTTCCCTGGTGGCAGTGTCGCAATTGGCCAGATCAATACCACCACCATCACCGCTGGCGATGGAAGCTCTGATACTTGCTTTTCTCGTTTCTATAGTTGCAGTTATGTTGAATGAATCTATAATAATCGTAACTTCTTTGGCTACTCTTTTGATTTGATTTGAAGATTGTTCAAAAAAATATTTGTGAAGCTAACAATATGTTGGTGGCGCGTACGCGACTGTACGTTGATGTTTGTTTTATGATTGTATTTTTAAGCACGAATGAATCAATCATCGAAAATTAGAATAATTTTTTCAAAGGATGCTATTTTTAATAGAATGTACGTTGTGTACTATAATTATGTAAAACAATCTTGTTATTTTTTGCACTCCGTCACGTGAAAGCCATATGCTACTTATGGTATACAATGAAACCGCGTTTTGATAAAAGAATAGCCGAAAGTTAGTTGTCGGCCGTGCTTGCGCTACCAAAATCCACGGTTGATCACGTCCGGGTTGATCACTTCACGTTGAGATCTAAGATATATGCATTATTTTGAAAGCAAAAAAAAAGAATGCATTGCATGCTCAACACGACACACAAGAGACAAACAATCAAACACCAAGAATCAAAACTTCCTTTTCACCCCCACCGTTCTCATAAAAAAAGCGAAATGACCAATCCAACAACTAAAGAACCACTCGAGCAAATTGTTGTTGTTGAAAAAGAACCAGAAGCAAAGAAACAAAAGACTACAATGACCACCGAAACAAAGATAAAAGAAGTAACTACTACACCAGAATCACCAGATGAAGAATGGCCAGAAGCATGGTATATGTTAAAGGATGGTGACTATGATGATCAAAAAGCTGAAAATCGCATGTCACCAGAAAATAAACCCTGTTCTGTTGGTGAACTAAAGAAATTAGGGATCGCCTATTGGAAAATGGATGCAGAAACATATAACTATCCTGTGAAAGCCATTCCATGGGATCCTAAGGATGCAGCGGATCCTAAATTAATGGCGATACGTGATGATCGTAAGTTTGATATACTATTTTATTTTATTTAATTTAATTTGATTCGCACATTGTAATTGTAATATTAATTATAATTTACTTCAATCGTCATTTCATTTTTCTTGTGTCGTGATCGTGTCATGTCGTGATCCTGTGTTTGTTCTCATTCTGTTTTGTTTGTGTGTTTATTCGCGTTGAAGTCCTCGTCTACTATACAGACAGTACTCGAAGATCAGATTCGATTCGTTCATTCATTCATTCATCATCTCTAACTCAAATTCATTCTTCTTCATTCATTCTCCGTCCTCAAAAATCATATAACGATAACAATAACAATAAACAACAGGTGGATATTCCTATGCGGATATTATTAGTGTCAAACCTGATTTGTTACCAGGATATGATGAAAAAATTAAAGCATTCTTTGAAGAACATATTCATGATGCCGAAGAAATTCGTTATATTATCGATGGATCGGGATATTTTGATATTCGGGATACACACAATAATTGGATCCGTATCCATATTAAGAAAGGTGATTTAATGACCTTACCCGAAGGATGTTATCATCGCTTTACTTGTGATACGACGGATTTCATTCAAGCTATGAGATTATTTATTGGTGCACCAGTCTGGACACCATTTAATCGACCACAAGAACAACATCCATCACGGATGGAGTATGTTACAAATTATATTGATAACGTTACTACTGCTTAATAAAAGAAAAGAAAAAGAAAATAAGATGTCTGTTTGTTTGGCAGCCAGCCAGCAGCAGCAAAATGAATAATTAAATAATATAATAAAAAATTGAATGAGAATGAGAAGGAATGAATTAGTTGGTTGGTGTGTGTGTGTGTGTCTTGATTATACATATATTCCAAATTACTATACCACGACGATCGTTCTCTCTCTATCTAAAATAAATTATAATCATACTTTACATACCGACCGTACCGACCGACCACCACTCACAAAATAACATATCTACCTTTTAGATGTAATACCCTGATATATTATATAGTCCTTAGTCCCATAATCCTAATGATAGTTCATACTGCATACTACACTCAACTCAACCACCAAACAGCAGCACAGCACAGCACACCCAAAACATACCCCCTAAAATGGCCCTTTTGCTTTTACTGTCAAGGTGGCTCGTATTGTGAACCTACAATACTGCACACTCAGTGAACACAGTAAAAAGGGTTCACCATGCCATATTTTATAGTATCTCTACCAAAAGAATTTTACTCCTGGTGGTGATCTATGTTCATGGATCCAGCTGATATGATGACGTGCTCACTATACTATAGCTAGTGTGCTGCAGTGGATATACCTAGCTTCTATTTTGGGGCCATAATAAACTAGAACCCCCATAACTCCCATCCCATACATAGAGCCCTAAGCATTACACTTCTTGAACCTTGCAAGCAAAGTATAGCTGAAATACAATGGTGCACACATAATGTACCTTTGCTTCTTTTGGTAAAAATAAGTCCACTTTGATGGTGCACCACAAAGCAAAGCCTTATAGTAGTATTTGTAGCTGTATGCATACATGCAATACACCACAACATGTTTTGATCTTTTCTTTGTTAGTATGCCATATACCCTGTGACACCGAAAATATACAGCAGCAGCTTTGCCTAAGCAGATCAGATGATATAATCTAATACTTTCAATTTCTTGGAGCAGCATTTGGGTTATCCCAAGGCAATGGAATTTCATATTTACTCTACTTGAGAATTCAGTTTTTCTCTTTGTACTTCATTGGCATGTACTATTTATTTGTATTTCAATTTGGATGTACCAACCAGATGTTTCGGGAAATTATGTTATGCACAAATTATACCAATCTTTTGTAGCCTTTTTGTGGTGTGATAGGGAGAAACTGAAAACACACATATATATGGCACAAGATTTCCATAGTGGGGTTAGATAATATGCGCCATTGTGCTACCTATCTACAGAGAATATGCTACTGGATAGAGAATTGGAAGACTCACTTGACAATAACAACTTATCACAGTAACGCCCCACCACATACCCTCTTTTAGTACTATGAAATTGAGAGCACAAGCTGCTATTGCAGGAGACAAAAGGGAGAGTGTCTACTAACTAACAACAGCAACACAATAGTCAGAAGAAGTGTGATTCTTGCTCAATGATATACCACCAGCATATATTACTGTCCAATGCAACCTTCATATGTAGAAGTTTACAAGAGTACACACATAGCAGTAGTTCTTCTTGGAGTTTTATATTGTTTGGTTGACAGGAATAGATAGGAATCAGTAGGTACTCAGTAGGAGTGGATTCCCCAGTGATAAAAGGCAGTGTTGCAGTGGTCCTTTCCTCTCTATAATATTTAAATGGAACTATCTATACCAAATGCCAAGCAAATTTTTACACAGCAGCATCAGCAGTTGTTGATTGTTGATGTTTCTTCATTTAATGAAAATACAATGCGTACATGCAAAAGTTTACAGAAAATAATGAACAACAAATAATGGTCACATATCAGCAGTTCTGTGATTCTTTTTTCATGCTTTATACTGTTTGGTTGGCTGGAATAGATCTAGAAGAATAGTGGGCATGCACCAGAAAAGTGACGGCATGTACCAGTGATATATCAATATTATTGAACAACCTCCCTTGCATTATGCAGAATTTTACAGGAAGCCACCAAACAAATAAATATACACACACATAACATCAACATGAATACACATAGTACTTTTAAGATAATATTATCTTGCAATGGGTTTGTGGTCATTTTTGGGGCTGAGGGCAAGTGGCTCATTACAGGAATGTGCGCATAGTGTGGTCCGCACACTTCCTATTGTTATTTTGTATTGCTGTTGTTTAGTTAACAGGAATAGACCATGTATATATGTGCATGCTCCTTGGCATAATAACATGCCACAAACACACACACACACACACACACACGCACACACGCACACACACACACACACAACAGCAGTTGTTCCTGTTGTCGTAACACAAGTAAGTTTGGTAAACAGTAATAATAATGGATGAACAAATCATTTACTACCAATATTATTGTACCACCTTTACATTCAATGCAGAAGTTTATAGGAAGTACACAACAGTTGGCCAACCAGTGCAGCATCAGCTCTATATCTTGTTGTTATTTCATATCCTTTTTTTGGTTAGGAAGAATCAGCATGTATCATCATAATATGAGAGGACACAGCAGAAGTGTGATATACCATGCAGTAATGTTGTTGACATTTACCTCAGTACAATATCTTTAAAGATGAAACAAGAAACAATTCCTGCAGTTGCAGTTCTTGTTGTTGTGTCTTATATACTTTGGTTGACATGATGAGTAGAATCAGCAACTCGTACCAATTTTTGTTGGTGCGTTTTGACCATAATGAATGTATGTATATAGATATATAGAAATACATATTGTGAATGGGTTGTCTGTGTGTTCAAACCAATGCACAATGCTTGTGTGTGTGTGTGTAGTGAGAACCCCTTTTCTGAAGTGGGATGAGTGCACTGTGTAATATTGTAGTGTATATCTATTATTCACTCAGGTTGAGATTCTGGGTGGATGTTGTTGTGTTTTTTTTTTTTTTTTTTTTTTTTTAAATCCAAAAGGCTTGACCAATGCCACTGCATAAGGTATGTTAGTGTTTGACATAGATATGTCCTTGGGATCCCATACACCTAGGCAGAAAAGGGATCTTCAACACCACACCACACACACACAACAACAACCATTCCATCTTGTGATGATGATGATGATGATGATGAAGATATATCAGCATCAGTGCCATTGACACGTACCACCAGCAGCAGCAGCAGCAACTCCCACTCAACCCCATTATATATTATTTGTTGCATGTTTATATAATAAGTACTATAGTAGTCTCTTTGTTATGTACTTTTTAATCATGAATGAATGAAGGAATCGAAGAGAATGAATCAATCGGATGCATCATCATCAATCAAATCAATCGCGTCATGACAGCAAATAAATAATGAAGTCCTCGTGTCAACGCAACGAAAATCTGAACAAAGAGAAGAAGCAGAGAAAAAGAAAAGAAAGCACGAAAAAGCAATTACAGTACTGTACAAGTCAAGTCAAGTCAAGTCAAGTCAAGTGTTTTCGTCGGAATGTGCACTTCCACACAATTTATTACGACGACAAGAATTAAATAATAATAAACAACGACAAGAAAGGAAACATAAAAGCAGAAGCGAAGCAGACGACGAATCGAATCAATAATTAATTAATTCATTCATTCATTCATTAAATTACAACAATAAATATATAAATAATGATGATGATATCACGTTTTGTCTCCCGTCGTACGACGACGACTAACATTGTACGTAGATCCATTACCAGTCATTCTCAATTATCGGAAGAAACAACGATGGTATATGAAATGTGTCGTAAATTTGCAGATGAAGAACTCGCACCGAAGGCACGTGAGTGGGATCAAACACATAGTTTTCCGACGACAGCTATTCTCCAATTATCGGAATTAGGATTAATGGGTATCAATACACCTATGGAACAAGGTGGAAGTGGATTGGATGCGTTATCGTATGCTATTGCTATGGAAGAAATATCACGTGGATGTGCGTCGACGGGTGTGATAATGAGTGCTCATAATTCTTTGTATTTATCTCCCGTACAAACCTTTGGTACACCAGCACAACATGAACAATATATTACACCCTATGCGTTTCCTTCTATCTCTACAGATAAGTCTAATAAAATTCAAAATATCGGATGTTTTTGTTTAAGTGAACCAGGAAATGGTAGTGATGCAGGTGCTGCTACGACTACCGCTATTTTAGATGGTGACAGTGGTGATTGGATTTTGAATGGTACGAAAGCATGGATAACGAATGCCCATGAAGCCGATGCCGCTATTGTGTTTGCGACGACCGATAAAAGTCTCAAGTAAGTACTGTGTAGTCAACTGTCGTCACTGTAACTGTGTAGTCAGTCACATTACACTCGTCGTTCATCGTCGTCTTGAATTGAATATTTCTTATTCTTTACCGAATATTTTCTTAATTTTTTTCATCTCACACATATATTTCTACTATATCCTTTGACTCTATTTTTTTCCGTCGTCGTCGATTTTTTTTATATTTTTTTTTATAAATATTGGTGTATTATATAATAATAATAGACACAAAGGAATTTCTGCTTTCATCGTGCCAGCGAATTCTGAAGGATATAGTTTAGGTGCCAAAGAAGATAAACTCGGTATTCGTGCCACGTCGACAGCGAATGTCATTATGGACAATGTCCGTATTCCTAGTAGTCATCTACTGGGTCAGACAGGTGAAGGATTTAAAATTGCGATGGAAACATTAGACGGGGGACGAATTGGTGTTGCAGGACAAGCCTTAGGTATTGCATCGGCCTCGATTGATTGTGCCGTGAAATACAGTCTCGAACGAAAAGCCTTTGATAAGCCCATAGCAAATTTTCAATTAATACAAGAAAAAATTAGTCGTATGGTGGTGTCACGAGATTCAGCACGATTATTGACCTGGAGAGCTGCTCAACTCAAAGATGCCGGAATTAATTATACGAGAGAAGCTGCCATGGCCAAACTTGCGGCATCGGAAAGTGCCACGATGTGTGCCCATCAAGCCATTCAAATATTAGGGTGCGTCTGTTTTGTCTTAATTATTATTCCATATCTTTGTTGACGACAACGATCTGCAGAATTGTTCTATTTTTCTGTTCCTATGGATGCATGTCAAAATATATAAACACCTGAAAACGTCACCCACTCATTATTGTCTTCTTCTTCTCCTGGGATCTTTGCTATGTATCTTTAATTTATCTATCTATCTATCTATCTATCTATCTTCTTCTTCTTCTTCTTCTTCTTCTTCTTCGACAATTACGTTTTTCAGTGGAATGGGATACGTCACAGAGATGCCTGCCGAAAGGCATTACCGTGATGCAAGAATTACTGAAATTTATGAAGGAACCAGTGAGGTTAGTTTTTAATCATATCTATCTTCCTACGACTTGCTATTTGATAATTATTTGTTATCGTATCTTTTTTTAATTGGAAAATACACGACATGACATCGCACACTGTATGAACTTACTCGTCTAACTTTTTTTCTCTCTCTCTCTCCCTCTCTCTCTCTCGTGTTTATCCTTCTACTCTCAAAACTTGTTTAGGTCCAACACCTTGTCATCGCTGCAGATGTCATCAAAGAATATAAGGGCAAGATGTAAATAATTAAATTTGACCAAAACGTCGTATGTCGGAACGATTGATCTAATGCTAGAAGCAGAGAGGATGAATGAAACAATATCACATATATGAAATTGAACCACCGTCCTTCCTTCACATCGACTTCTAGTTTGAAGCTGTTTTAGAAAAAATAAGCGAATTTTAAGTATATCACCCTGTTTATTCAAAAAGAGACGAATAATCAATTTTTTCCCTCGAAAGTACGGCATGCCAAACATACCTCGTTGAGAATGGGTCCTCTTTTAACGAACCAATAACAATAAAAATTATCGCATTGACTAATTTAATCATGATAGAGACTTCTGTACTACTACTTTTTCCATTGCTCTATTATTTGATCCACAATCCTTCTCTCTTATGCACCTCTTGTGATGATTCGAAAATTTGCCTGCCATCCCTCTACAAGCTCACAGAATTTTCCCCAACAGACCAAATTCAACCGGACCACTTCTTCCCGGGTAACCATACGTACATATAGATTTCGTCTGTTAAGTTTGTATTTTACTGGAAGTACGGTCGAATGAATTCCCATTGCCATGTTGATGGAATACGGTAGTTTTCCATTCAATTCTTCTTATTGCACCTGAAATGATTGATTCATTCGATTCACTGTTGTTTCGCGTTGCTTCTTCGGTGAAATAATTACAAAACTCTTGCCCGCACGATCCACGCACGTGTTGACTTAATCGATCGCTCGCGCTATCAAATCCATTTTCTTAGTAGTCGTGTGAAAATTATTCTTCTCTAAGCAGGGATTGCCTTCTGACAAGACTCATTAACCTCCGAACTTTTTTTGGCTCAAAAATAAAATTCTTTTGTTAAACAAACGTCGACCATTTGCTTCGTTGTAGTAATGCACATAATAATAGGAATCTTCTTCTTGGAACTGAATAACAAGACAAACAGCAAGATACAACATTTAATTGTAGAATCAATCTCAATCTCAATCTCAATCATACCATGAAGCTTTCTTCTACTTCTTTATTATTCGCCGTTGCCTTATTATCGGTCAACAACAACAATATTGTTCTTGGACAAACTGGAGAAACCGATGCGAATGGCGATCTACCCGAGCCATGTGGAGAATTTGATACCGTCTGTAGTGGTGAATATAGAGTACCAGATGCACCATCGATCTGTACAGAAGGTGTAAAGACTACTGATTCTTGTAAGGTACCATGTACTATAAATGGTATTTCTTATGTATGTGACAATGGTGTATTCGTTCAAGGTGGTGTTGGAGCAGGATTTACAAGTAAACCAACCGCTCCACCGAAACCAGCTTGTGACGGAACTCCAGAAGATTGTTCTGGAACTGCTGTTATCACTGGAGAGGCTGTTATCATTTCTAAAGATTCTGAGGAAACAGATGTATCAGGTATTGATATTGGTATTGATGATTCTGCGGCTTCTACTACTGCTTCTACTATCGTCTCGTCTATTGCTGGAATTGCTGCTGCTGTTGGTGTCGTTGCGTTACTTTAAAAGAAAGTAGAGAAATGATCACTACTTATAAGGTTATGCAATCGTCGAAGGATGGGAATGTACTGTAATTCATAGTCAATCTATTCGACATCGTGATTTACTGTGGTCCGATTTAAAGAAAAAAAGAAGGAAGAAGACGAAGAAGAAGAAAGAAAAAGATACACACAGCAATTCTAGCTACTCTCATCTCACGAAAATGAATGGTAATAAATTATAAATAATAGTGTACTGTAAACGAGTAAGAAATAATATGCCGATTTATCTTAAAATACCAACATAGCTGACTGACGATTCTAGTAGTACTGTAGTAAAGTTTGATAGTTCATATATATTCTACCTGCTACCCTTCATGAAAAGGAAATAGAGTCATTCGTTACTACTACTCGAAAGGCTCATTTTCGTTTCATTTTGGGAAGACATCAACATCATCAGAATTGTCAGCATCAACAGTAGTCGCATTAGTAACATTGTGTTGATAGTATATAATATGTAACAATATATACTATTGTTTTGAACCCATGAAAATGGCCTCTATATAAACAAAAATAACAAAACAGTAGTTATCTGACATGTCTATCATCGTCGCACACCGTACGTACTTCAAGTACGTACATACATACATGTGCTATTAGATAGAAGGATGACTATTCATGATACTAGCTACAGTAGGTATAGTAAAGTAGTAGTAATAGCTTGAGGGCATGTGGATTTCTTCCTCGCAAAGAGAACTATATAAGGAACGTGCCATTTTCTTACTACGGGTTTTAATTTTTAGCACGACCAAATCTCACACCAAGACTGATATATTATATATCGTATAATAATTTTAGTAATTAATTACAGTAAGTTAGTCACCTCTCTGAGCAGCTTAAAATCGTTCTCGGTTGCATTCCGTGTACTTTGCACATTGTACGAATAGATAGCATATATTCATCACACAAAATTTCAAACACAACAACAACAACAAATCACAAACATCAACTCATTATAGTTCAACACAACATCCTACAATAAAACAATATCATGTCGCAATCTCTTTCCTTATTCGTTTCTACTCTTGTCTTGTCGGCTACTACTGCAGTTGTTCTGGGCCAGAAAAATCATGGGGGATATCATCATCATCATCATCATCATGCCCAGTGTCCACAAGAGACAATTATTGGTACCAGTTGTACTAGTATTAATAACCCAAAGTTAGTTTGTCAAACACTAACATCAGATGCGTCATCTGCAGTCGAATGTGATGGTAACGTGTGGGTTGCACATGATGGTTTAGTTGGAGAAGCATTTACGGATCCACCACCACCACCACCACCACTTGGTACAACTGGACCTGCTAGAATAATGACTTTGCCACCAAGTAGCGACAGATATCTCTCACAAGTCTATGCTAGAGATATGGAAGATGATTCTGCTGCTGCTGCTGCTGCTGGCGGCTTTATCGGATCTTCTTCTGTCGGATTTGCTGTTACAGTCGGTGTCGTTGCTTTACTTTAAACAAACAAATCATGAAAACAGCAACAATAAGAAACACATGCAACGTTTTTGATTTAGTATAATAATATAAAGAATAAAGAGTACTTTAATACAACATTTCATGATTTATATATTTATTTACTTCATCATTTCTAGTGCTTCAATTTCATACACAAACACAAACACAAAGGAAAGATCTTCTACAGTAACTTTCTACACCCCCACCATTACGAGTTCTCGATTCTTTCAGAAGATGGTAATTGTTAAGCAATACATAATCGTCAACAAATACGTTCCCGAATGGTCAGAAGCATCACTGCACGTGCCACCACTTTCACATTTTGTTACCTACTGTAGTGTTGGCGCGAATGAAATAAACATGATGCGCGATTCTGAAATAAATATTAAGTTATTGAGAAGTGAGAACCTGAAATGAGAACACTGAAATAAATGTTACATTGAAGTAAGAAATGTTACATTGAAATGAGAATTGTGATTGATGAACAAGTAAGTAGCACTCGGCAAAGAACAATACGATACGGTGACTAACAATAATGTAAGTATTATTGATAGTCCATAATCTAAATATAGTGCATAAAGAAAGGTAAAATAAAAGAAAAAGTTAAGAAAGGAAACACCACATTCTATAGATTATCATAGCGAACTCGTACGCAAAACGGATCATTCCAACATATTATATAATAAACCGGTTAAAGAAGGCGATCCAAAGCGTATACAAGGAAGAGAACTAAGAAGCAACCAAGTAAATGTCGACAGAGGAGACAAGTACAGGAGAAGAAGAAGCGAAAAGCGAAAGCAAAGAAGAAGAAACTTTTGAAAGCGAATCGATTGAAGAAGTATCGATTGAAGAAGCGAAAAGTGAAAGTAAAGAAGAATTGATCGAATCCGAATCAATAACAGAAACGATAGTACCACAAGTCTTAGCAATAAAATTGATAGAAGAAGAAGAAGAAGAAGAAGAAGACGAAGACTACGATTTCTGCAGTATGACCGATAACAGTTATACCAAAATGGGAATTCCTTCCATCAAGGCAGGAATATCAGCGGCAGATTTTGCATTAAAAGAAGTATCATTGATGAGTGCATTCTGTTTAAAGAATTGTGAAGAATTCTATGATGAAGCAAAACAGGCTAGCTTACCAGCTACAGCAAAACCAGCAAGTGGATCATCTTTCACTGATGATCAGAAGGATGCACTGAAGAGACATCAACAATGTCTATCTATACTAACAATGGCATGTAATACAAATGTAACTCTTATGAGTTATATTGTAGAAAGTAAAGATACTGATTGGCCTAGTGGTCAAATGCATCTCATCGTAAGAGATATCAACCAAGAATATAAGGATTCAGGACTAGGAGTATCCGAATCACATGCAAGGAATAAACAAGCCAACATGATAAGAGATATTAAGATGAACAGGAATGACGATCCGAATATTCTATTCGAATCATTAGCAGGAGTCAAGTTAGTGTATACTGGAACCAAGATTCCACTTACGGATCAGAAGATGAAAGATGCTATTTATAGTAAACTGCCATCAATCTACGATAATACATTAGCTAATGCAGAGACTTTGTGGAAAGTCACTAATCTAGGAGAAGAATTCACTTACAAAGTCATGAAACAGGAAGTAAGAAAGGCGTATAAGATCTCACAGAAGAATGTGAATACTACTGCAACAAAAGAAGTAGTACTGTATACTGGACCTCAAGGAAGAGGTGAAGGTCGAGGAAAAGGCAGAGGTGGAGGTCGTGGCCGAGGTCGCGGCACTCAAGGTCGAGGAAGAGGCCGAGGTAGAGGTGGTGGTGGTGGTGGTGGAAATAACTATAAATGCCACTACTGTAATGCGGACCATCTTAAGCGCAATTGTGCAGCTTACAAGAAAGAAAGAAGTGAATTGTGGTGTAATCACTGTAGTACTGGTGGTCATGATGATGGAATGTGTTTTAAATTACATCCAGACCGTAAAGGATTCGGAATAGGTGGAAACCGACAGTATAGCAAGTTTGCAGCAACTGAAAACCCACAAGGAGGTGGTGATGAAGCATCAGCCGCAACAGTAGATGTAATTCTATGTGTGGTTGATATGAGTGGTGCAGAGGAGGACTACAAGGATGGTGAATACGATTCATCTAATCAAGTGGTTACATTGAATATAAATGATGAATTCAACGAAGAAGATATTATGGAAGTATTTAATGAAGATGGTATTGTGGAATGGAACAGCGAATATACTTTAGTAACAAATGAGTTATTATCGTTTCCATCATCCACAAGGTTGCTATTGAAGGATTCAATGGCTGTTGCTGATACTGGTAGTACAACTAATGTATCAGGTAGTAAAAGAGGAGCAACAAATATTATTAAAATAACTTATGGTAATAAAGAAGCTACACATGATGCGAGTGGTAATGATTTACAAGTTAAAATGATATATGATTTAAAATGTATGTTCACTGATCGATATGGTAATGATAAGTTAAAAGCAACAGTAACAAGATTTAGATATGCACCAAATAAACCATTCACTCTATTAGCAATAAATAAATTTATGGAAGAAGGCTGGATTTTACATGGTAGTAAATATATAGGAATCAAATTAAGTAAGAATGGTAACGAATTGATATTTGATATACCAATTAGAACGAAAGAAGGTGTACTATGGTGTGTTAATATGAAACGATTAGATCCAGGTAGTGATTTAGAAGCAAATGAAGTTAATTTAGTATCGATCTCAATTAAGAAAGCACATTCATTATTAGGTCATATGAATGAAGAGTATACAAGGAAGGCAGCCGCTCATTTAGGGATGACGGTAACAAGAGGTTCACTAGGAAAATGTGAATCTTGTGCAATAGGAAAAGCAAGACAGAAGAACATAGGAAAGGGTGATGATAATCCACCAACGTGTATTGGTGAATTATGGTATATAGATGGATTGTCTATTAAACAAACCAAGAAAACAAAAGGACCTTTCCCAAGTAATAATAAAGCAGTTATGATGACTGAACACAAGACTGGTACAGGATTTTTAGGTTGGTTTAATACCAAAGACGGATTCATTAACGATTATATCATTAAAATGAACGTACTGAAGGACCGTCGTAAGTATTCTTTTAAAAGATTACGTGCCGACGGTGCAGGAGAAAACAAGAGCTTTGTCAACGAAGCTAATGGTAAACAGTGGAAGTTTACTATTGTACCAGAATGGACGGCGAGAGCTACGCCACAAGCAAATCTAGTGGAAAACCCTATATTTGTTTGTACTATGAGAGCAAGAACTCTACAAGCAGAAGCAAATGTCCCCGATGACATGAAGAATATTACTTTCCCTCTTGCTTATAAGTTTGCTAGTCAAACTAGAGCATTGGAAGTGATTGATATAGATGGTTCTATACAAACAAGGCATGAACACTTATTTGGTTCACTACCAAATTATGCAAGTCAAAAGTGTATGAGGACTTGGGGTGAAGCAGTAACTATCAAGGTGAAAGGAAAACAAGACCCCAAGAGCAAAGAAAATGGAATAACATGCATGTTTGGATGTTATTCGGAAGATCGATCAAGTGACTGTTATACATGTTTTGATCCAAAGACGTTACAGTCATACCATAGCAGAGATGCTACATGGATGAATCGAATGTACTTCGGCAGGGATCCGAAAGTACCACGAACAGGCAGAGTTCTCCAAATTGAAGGACTAGAAGATGTAATACAGCAAGGTAGTGTTGTAGATGGTGTTGCAGAAGCAATTTTAGACGACGAAGATTCTATTAACTCAAATGGTAATAATGAAGATTCTATTAACTCAAATGGTAATAATGAAAATGAAAACGAAAATGAAACTGCAAGTGATGCTATATTACAGTCTCCAAGAATTACTACAAGAGGCAGCATGCCAAGGACCATACGTCCACAAAGACATGCTGATGGTACAGAGATTAGAAATTATGGTTTAGCAGCACTGGTTGATATTGAAGAAGCAATAGGAATTGAAGATACATTATTAGAAGATACATATGCTTTAGGTTATGGTGAAATTAGTTTAATATGTGGTAACTTATTAGGATGCCCAGAAGATGTAGCTGAAGTATGCCTACATACTAAACTTGATCCAGATCATGAATATGATTATATTGAGCAAGCATTTGGTTATACAAATGATAACGGAAAGATGCTAGTTGCAGCATTTATGAAGAAAGATGAAGAATACTATCTTGTTGGTGCAACTGGACATAATTATGGTAATACAAAAGAACTACAAGTTAAGAATTATCATGAAGCAATGGCTTCCATAGATAAAGAAGAATGGAAGAAAGCAATCAAGATGGAATACGAAAAGATGCAAAAGTACAATGTATTCAAAGTCGTAAACCGAAATGAAGTACCAAGTGGAACAAAGTTTATTGATTTCACATGGGCTATGAAGAAGAAAGCAAGTGGTGTATACCGAGCAAGATTAGCGGCACGAGGATTCAAACAAGTTGAAGATGATACATATCAAAAGGATGATACATCTTCACCAGTTATTAGTGAAATGGCAATTAGAATTATTATGGTATTAATTATATTAGGAAATTGGTCAACTAACATAACTGATGTTGAAGGAGCTTTCCTAAATGGAAAATTCGAAAGGAAAACAGAAAAGTTATATGGAAAAGTCCCACAAGGATTTGAAAATGAATACCTGCCAGGTGCGGTGTTATTATTTCTACAGTGCCTATATGGTACTATTCAAGGAGCATTACAATGGTTTAGAGAATGCTGCATGGCTTTAAGCTATCTTAAATGGACAAGAAGCAAAGCCGATCCATGTTTATCATATAAGTGGGCAGATAATAAATTAGTTATATTCTTATTATGGGTTGACGACTGTTTGATTGCAGGACAACCAAAAGACGTAATTAACGAAACAAAACAATGGAGATCTGTATTTGATACTACAGATGAAGGACCGATGAAAGAATATGTGGGTTGTAAAATCGATAGAACAAAGAATTATATTAGATGTACCCAACCAGTCAAGATTCAACGACTACAGGATGAATTTGGCTATACAGGAGAGAAAGCACGTCTCACACCCGCAAAGCCAGGTAGTGTACTAACTACTGACGCACTTAACGACAAGGAAGAGATAACTGATCAAGAACAAACAAGGTATAGAATGATTACAGGAATGCTCAATCACATGGTAAGATGGAGCAGATTAGATTGCCAGAACCCTACTCGTGAGAGTTCTCAATTCATGAAGAAGGCGACAAGAATGTGTATCAGTCATCTAGACCGACTGTGCAATTTCATTGTATCTACCAAGGAAAGAGGATATACCATCCGTCCTGATAATCCAGGTTCATGGGATGGAACAAGAGATTTTCTATTTTATATTGAAGGAGAAAGTGATTCAAACTATGCTAAGGATCATAGTAGAAGAAGCGTCAATGGAGGATGTACTCGGTTGAATGGAGCATTGATTAGAATGTTCTGTAAGATGATGCCTATTGTAGCATTGTCAACGACTGAAGCTGAATTATTTGCAGGCGTACTAGAAGCACAAGATATGATGTTCGCATATCATATTATGACAAGTATGTTATTAACAGTGGAGTTACCGATGTTACTCTATATTGATAATCAAGGAACAGTAGATTTAGCGAACAACTGGTCAGTAGGAGGAAGGACAAGACATGTGGATGTTAAACAAAACTATCTACGAGAACTAAAAGAAAAAGGATTCATTAGAGTTTTACATAGATCTGGAACCGAAATCACTCCAGATATTAGTACGAAGAATACTGATTTAAATCAATGGATGAAGCAAACAACAAAGTTTATGAGTTACCCAGGTGATGATTAGATGATACGAATACATATTATTAGTAACAAGGAACGAATACATATTAGTAACAAGGAACGAATATATATTACGACAATGAACTGAAAGAACAAATAATACATAATATTACGTATATCAAATCAAGGTAGTGTGTTGGCGCGAATGAAATAAACATGATGCGCGATTCTGAAATAAATATTAAGTTATTGAGAAGTGAGAACCTGAAATGAGAACACTGAAATAAATGTTACATTGAAGTAAGAAATGTTACATTGAAATGAGAATTGTGATTGATGAACAAGTAAGTAGCACTCGGCAAAGAACAATACGATACGGTGACTAACAATAATGTAAGTATTATTGATAGTCCATAATCTAAATATAGTGCATAAAGAAAGGTAAAATAAAAGAAAAAGTTAAGAAAGGAAACACCACATTCTATAGATTATCATAGCGAACTCGTACGCAAAACGGATCATTCCAACATGTAGCTACAATATTGCCGCATCGTTGATTTCATGAACAAGTCAAATGAAAAAGAAGAGACGATAGAGGCAGCAGCAATATCAGCAGATTCAACAGCAGCTTTAGCTTATCTAATATTTCCTACAGTATTTTCTGATACATTGGATGTATCATTGTTTTTTTTAGAAAAGTAACAGGTCCCAAACAACTTTTTTGCATCTGTACAATAAAGGTGTCGATAATATGATGGGGCGACTGGTGAATCTGTAAATGCTTCTCCAACTCTACTACAGTATATGGCATCATATGATGTGCAACCCATATGATACCCAATACATTCATAGATTAGGTGACGTTGCCGTTGATGATAGTATTCCACAAACTAACCCATCATCATTGCAACTTTCACTAGAAATTGTTGGCTGCTTGAGAAAATTGGATTTAGCACATTTGTTCTGGTCCCAGAACACCTTTACTACTAGAAAAATAGCCGACAACATGGCAAGAGTGGATGAAACGAATTTGGAAAGATACAGCTCCATAAGATATCGTAGTTGTATCGTAGAGTTGAGTAGAGTTGAGTTGACTTTAGATGTGAGAAAAAGAGATGCATTTAAAATTTAAAATTCGAGGAGGATGCTTTATTTCACATATTTCCAAAGAAATCTCTCCCCGAGATATGCATGCATGCATGCATGCATGCATACACATAGGACATACACATACATACACATAGGACATACACATCATATAAACATACATAAAATTGGTAGCCTCCGGCATGTGGTGCGTCTAAGTTCATTGCGTGCACTTTGCTGAAATACTGTACACAGTCTCTCTCACTCTCTCATTCTCTAATAGATTGTGACAAATAATACAGCATACCCTGACATGCACAGACACTGGCAAACACACAGACAAACACACAGCACAAATACAAAGACATGAAAGACAAAGAAGACTGTTGGAACAAAAATGTGTGTGCTATACTGTGTAATTGTATATATAATAGTAGATAATTGTAATTGCTTATGTAATTTAAAAATAGTAATGCTGTAACGCATAGAACATGAATTATATTTTTATGTTGGGAATCCCATGTATCTGTTTTCGTCTATGTTTGTGTCAGGTGATTTTGTTGCCCTGAAATGTTTGTGGAAGTCAAGCAAATCCTTTGACATTCCCCTTGTCTTTTGATGAATCAACTTGTGACGCACAAAGATTCCTTTTAGTGATCTGCATCTAGAAAGTACTACATAGATCCAATTATCAGTGTAATCCCATGTAGATATCAATATGTTTTCAATTGTTCTGCCCTGCAGTTTGTGAACTGTACGGGCATGGGCTATGTTTAATGGAAATTGAGTCAACTTGATTGTTCTCCTAAATCTTTTTGTGTTGTAGTTTATAGTTGATTCAATGGGTGTTGGAAAATTGGCACGTGCATAGTAATTGTTGGCTGTTAAGCTAATAATTCTTGGTGCTTCACCTTCTTTTACGTTTTCATCCAGGTACACTTCAATTGATTTAAGCTGATCTACGCATGCACTTCTTACGTGGTACCCATCAATCACTATTGTTTTCAAATCAGTAATAGATATATTCTCTTTGAGAGTGAGTCCCTTAAATCTGCACATGGAGCCATTAGCTAATGACTTTTCAACATCGATGTTGTCGGTTATCATCACAGGACAACCTGCATAAAGTTTCAACATTGGATCAACTCCTCTCCCACCATTTCTTTTGACGTGTGCATCTGCACAAGCTGCGTATAGAATGTCCTTTCCAAAAGGTGCCATAGGAACGTATGCGTTTGTCTCTCCAAACTTTTTCCAACATATTTTAGAAGCCATGATGGACACAGTGTGCAGAGGTGGGTAGTCTGTTGGATTGGTGGAGTGTGTGTTGTGCAAATGCCTTGAAAAAATTGCGTCATGGATAGCGCACCGATCTATGTTTGTTTTTGTTGCAATGACTATATCATCTGGTAAGTCGCTCTCGTATATGTTATTTTCTTTGCATACAATTCTTGAGTTTATTTTTACCGAATCATTTTCTTCCAGTCCTGTTTCAGATCTGTATCGTGCACACATCTCTCCATGTTCTGGGTCCTTTGAGAATCTATGATTTGTTTTCAATTCCAAGAAGGTGTGAACTGCTGACCACCACAATGAAAAATCCTTGAACAGAAAAAGAGGTTTTGCTCCAACAGGCTTCAGTTGCATGAAGTCTCCAGCAAACAGTACATGAAGGCCTCCAAATAACATGTGACTTCTCATATCTTTCAGCAGGTTTAAATTCTTGTTCATGGTTTCTACATCTTGTTTCTTGGCAAATGATATCTCATCAATAATGATCATAATTGTGTCATTCCATTCTTCTGATTGGGTAACGACAGTACTGTTGAGTTTACATGCGCTGTGTGTAGTTTCACCATTTATAGCAATAGCTGCAGAACCTGTCAATGCAGTGACTACAATAGTCCTTCTATCAAATTTAACATTTAAATTGTCGCACAGAGTCTTGCAGTAGGTTTTTACCGTATCAATAACTTGGCTCTTTCCAGTACCTCCTGCACCAGAAAGAAATGCAATGAACTGTTTTTTCCCCTTGTGAAGCTTTAATATATCGCGTAGATTCTTGTCCCTTGTTCTCTTTCCCAGCATTGTACATTTCTCGTGAAGGGACATAACAAATGAAGATGCTATGAAAAGAAATGCCTGTTCCTGGTCCTTATCACCGCCAAATGAATGCTGAGCGTATTTCCTGATGTTTTCCAGAGTGCCAGTAACATTGACTCCAAGTGCACTGCCATCTCTCTTTGTGATCACTTTGGTTACTTTGCAGTGCAAGGTTGCCAATTCCTGTGCTGTTAAGTTGTTTATGGATCGCTGCATTCTGGTGCAGTCTGTCGTCGTGGGACTAGATGTAGTTTCTGCTGAAGGGGTGTAAATGACGGATTTTCTCTTGTTTACTGAAATGTTCTTGATCAATCTCTGGCCGCATTTCCTTGACCCTGCTTTGCTTATAATGGAAGTATCCACGGATAATTTCTGGTCTTGTGTTCTGAATGATATGTCTTCTGACCTGTTTAAAGCATTCATGTTTGTGATCAATTCCTCGTAGTAGGAATCAATTGGGTCATCTTTCTTTCTGTTCTTCTCTTCCAATGTTGCTGCCTTTGGTGTATTCGTAACTCCTTCAAGAGGATCACACGGACGTCCAGCATTCATGCTGTTTCTGCACTCCTGTATGTTCCTGAGAATGAATTCATGTTTTGTTTTTAAGTGTTTCTCCCTGATATAATGTCTAAATTTTGGTAAAAATTTGCTGCCAGACTTCAAATCTGCTATTTTGCGAAATGGACAGAAGCATATACTTGCTTTCTTTGCATTGTTCTCCAGGGCAATCATGTGGATGTCAGAATCTTGTAGTGTATCTATTCCGTCCATTGTTATTCCACCAAATGATTTGCTATCTTCAAAATCAAGGTAATTTATGCAGGGTATGTATGCGTGGAGTCTCTCTTTCACACGCAGGTTGTTATTATGTGGGTGGGGACATGCCCATTTCATGGAGCCAACGTTAGCATATGTGGTGTTGTAATGCGAAACAAAGTCATGTAGACATACATTGTCCAATTCTTCAGGCCGGTACAGGTAATTAGCAACAGAAGATTTCAGGAAGGGGATGTTATCTTCGTCGGATGTGCATTGAAAGTCTTGTATAGAGCCGTCCTCAAAATCATTTATATTAAGCCATGCAAACTTGTGAGAGAATTGGAACCTGGATGTATTTTGAACCAAGTACGATGCCATAGGTGCTGCTACTTTGTGGCTGCTTGTGAGTTGCATGACTGCTGATATCATAGCGCGCATTCCTTTTATGCTATGATCAGCAGAATGTTCCCCATCTGTGCTATTGTGGGAGGTACTGTGTTCATTTGATGATGCACTGTCCTGCTGTTGGTCCAATTGGGTTGTAGTACCATTGCTGTTCTCATTCTGACGGTGCTGCTCCTCTATCTCTTGCTTTCTCAGCTCTATCAGTTTATGCAACACTTTCCTTGCCACCCTGACGTACTGGTCATTATCTTCCTTCTGTGTGTTTTTTGACACGTACAAGGTGCAGTATATGACACTGCCACCATCAACACCCGTTATGACATTTGTGTTGCATGAAAATACTGCACTGGCTACTTCATTGTGGACATTTACAAAGCTGTCAACGAATTGCCGTTTTGGTTCTGAAATGAACAGTTCTCTCTGAGTTTTGTTTCCTTTCCAATCATACCAATCTTTTGGCTTTGGATCAAATGTTACTTTGTGCTCATTGGATACCTTGGTTGGTAGTTTCATTCTGCATTCACATCTGCCATTCTTGAAACATGTTCTGCGGTGGTCTGATCTGTGTAAGTTTCTCAGTGCAGTTGTAATGAAAAGAATATCCCTGTAATTAGGACTGTTCATCTCTGGTGGTATTGAATCTCCCTTCATTTGACTGACAGTATCATTTAGTAGTTTTATTGTCATCATGACCTGCCTCTTAGCTATTTTGGTGCTGTTAGACCAGAGATCGTGTATGTCCAAGGGCCCACCCACATCAGATGGGTCAATGCAAATGTTTAATTTTTGATCAAGGCTTTGTTGTACCAGATCTTCACTTGAGTATTTGTAGTTGCATTTGGTGCATCTGAGTATTGATTTATCACCAAATTTGGTGACTCCTTTTGGACATCTTAATTCTCTGATATCCTGGTTGCAGCATGGCTCGTGGTTGTCCCGCAGTAGTTCCTGGCACTCAGAGCAGGACATCGTATCAAACGAATCATGTAGTTTTGCCGACATTACCTTTCCAGCAAAGTCCTTCAACTTTTCAGCAAATTCACCACGGCGCTCTGGATCTGCAAGTGCATCTAACATAGTGTGCCAGTCTTTAACCCACAGCAAGAAATGAGCATGGAGTGTTTTTCTACCTATGAAAAAGAAAGCAAATTTAAGAAGGAGTTAAGAAGTCAGGGGCATATATACATATTTGTGTGACATTCTAGAATAGAAAATACAGAAGGTAAAGGGAAATGGTGTGTCACATACTTTGCTCTTCCACCGCATAGCACCACCCATCCAAATTGCCAAACAAGCCTCCCTCCTCACTTATGTTGTCTTGGGTTGCTTTATCCCACCCCAAAAAGTGTCTAATAGTTATGGCAATCACATTTTGAAAATCAATTGCGCACAGTCCTGGATAAGTCATCCTCACACTACTGCAGTCAATAACAAATTCTGATAGAACCTCGTCGCTGCTATCCAATGATGGTGGATCTTCATAGTTCAAATCTTTGTAGTCAGTCTTGTTCATTGACATTATCTTGATCCTAAAATTGATGTCATCGTTGGGTGTTATTGTGAATAAACAGCTAGGCAAACCAAAATGGGCTATCATGCAAAACATGCTCCGACGTGCCTGTTTTGCTGCCTGTTCAGTGTGTCCCATGCATCCAGTAACTGCTTTGAGCTTTGAAAGAAACATATCCGCTGGTCCGGTCCCCTTCTTTGATGACAGGAAGTTTGCAATTGCTACTTCCAGCTCTCTTCCTTCCAGCATTCCAATCTTATATTTTTGCTCCTCTGTCAAGCGCAAATATGCACCATTCATCATCTTTTTCCTCTCAAACAAGTTGTGAATTATTGTTACAAATTCTGCCCTGTGAAAGTTTGGAGAAGAGAGCTGGACAAGATACTTATAATATCCAATTCCTTTGTTTTCATCTCCGTCAATATCAGTGCTTCCTACTCCATAAGGGAATTGAAGAGGAAATGCAAACAAAAAATTTGCCCCTTCATAATCCTTCAGTAGGGTACAGGTGGGCCTTCCAATTAAAGTGGAACTGCCATTGAACAGGTTATCAACTGTGCTGTGCTTCAAATCAGATGCTGTCTTGCATCCCCCGTTTTGTTGAGTGGGTGAATCTGGGTCAGGGAAGATGGATGTCACCTCAAATACTTTCTCTACATTTGAATCCACAGACTGTGCACTTTCGGTGCAATCAACCATCTCCGGTTGAATAATTTCTTTGTCTGATAATTCATAGTTTCTGTACAGGATATTATTTTCCTTCAACCAACGAAAGGCAGCCTTTACAAACCTTGGTCGTACAGCAGTCCTATCTTTGGCCAATGCTTTCTGTGTGGTTGTGAAAGGACCCACCAGTATTACAGAAATACTTTTTCCACTATCTGTTGTGTCTGGTTGATTCTGATTTTCATTTTCATTATTTGGTTCCATTTCAATATTATCATTGTCATCATCATCCCTGTTACCATCATCATCATTGCTGACTGTAGATGAAGAATCACTATCCATATCTTCATTTTCTGATGATGTGATTATGTCTTGTTTGTCCAAATGAGGATCATCATCCATGCTGCTCAGATAATTGAAAACACGATTTGTCTTTTCTATATCTGAGTAGAACATACTGTGCCAACCCTGAATTGATTTGTGGGCCCCTGCTGTGTAACAGAACATGTGCTTGTTTATTCTAGCCGGAGATATGAGTGCTAATTCAACTTCATTGAGCCTGAGGAGCACTCTAGGTGCATAACCATGCATTTTCCCATTAGCAATTGCATATTGAGGAGGTTTAGGATCTTTGGTGTCCTTTCTTTTAATTTTAAGAACTCCATTGTAGCATTCTTTACATGTCCCAAGACAGACTTTTTCTGTCCATCTTGATGACTTTATTTTGTAAGATCTGGGTGAGAGCAGAAATCCATTCAGTTCTCGGTCCTGTACACAATGCTGAGTGTATTGAAATTTCAGTCTTCTCTGGATGTGATCCTCCTTAGTTATCTCAGACCAGTCAATAGTATCTTGGTGTAAGTATGGCTTTATGACTGGGTGTTTTAGATAGTCTACTGAAAGAGCCATTTCTTCACCATATTCAATGTGCCGATCACATATCGCACATACTTTGGGGTGCAATTTATTTTCAGCATGGTGCAATAAATTGTTTCTAGCATGAGTAGCACTGAGATACGATTTTGTTATTGCACGGCTGGTAACTTTCATTTGAATTTGATCAGAGCTAGGAGAAGCACTCAGATCAACACTCGGTGCTGCGCTTGGATCCGCACTAGGATCTGAACTAGGAACCTCACTGGGAGCAAAGCTAGGGGCAGCGCTCGGATCAAGACTTGGGATGGAACTGGGTGCAGCACTTGGCAATAAACTTGGTTCCAAACTGGGCAAGCTACTTGGTGAAAGACTGGGACCTGCGCTTGGGTCAAGATTTGGAGCAGAACTGGGGTCAAGACTTGGAGCAGAACTAGGACCACCACTTGGAAGACCGCTCGGATCAGAACTAGGACCACCACTTGGAACTACACTTGGAAGAGAGCTGGGGCAAATTACTTGGCTCCCCGCTCGGATTAGCACTTGGAATGGCACTCGGAATGGAACTTGGAAGGGAGCTGGGTTCCAAACTAGGGACAGAACTCGGTGCACCACTCGGATCAGAGCTAGGTGAAAGACTAGGAACAGAACTTGGTGAAAGACTGGGACCTGCACTTGGGTCAAGACTTGGAACAGAACTTGGAAGAGAACTTGGTGAAAGACTGGGCCCGAAGCTTGGTCTGGAACTAGGAGCAGTACTTGGGCCAGCACTTGGGACAGAACTCGGTGCGCCGCTCGGATCCAGACTAGGAGCAGAGCTAGGAGAAGCACTCGGATCAACACTCGGTGCTGCGCTTGGATCCGCACTCGGATCTGAACTAGGAACTTCACTGGGAGCAAGGCTAGGGGCAGCGCTCGGATCAAGACTTGGGATGGAACTGGGTGCAGCACTTGGCAATAAACTTGGTTCCAAACTGGGCAAGCTACTTGGTGAAAGACTGGGACCTGCGCTTGGGTCAAGACTTGGAGCAGAACTGGGATCTAGACTTAGAGCAGAACTAGGACCACCACTTGGAAGACCGCTCGGATCAGAACTAGGACCACCACTTGGAACTACACTTGGAAGACCGCTCGGATCAGAACTAGGACCACCACTTGGAACTACACTTGGAAGAGAGCTGGGCAAATTACTCGGCTCCCCGCTCGGATTAGCACTCGGAATGGCACTCGGAATTGAACTTGGAAGGGAGCTGGGTTCCAAACTAGGGACAGAACTCAGCAAGCAAGGAGGAATACAATAAGGTAGATGGAATGCAAACTCATACCAAAAAGGCAAATGCAAATAATAAATGCTATATTCTAAAGTAATTTTCAAAATAAAAATGGTTTAAGAGTTTTAAAATATAATTTTATGAACTAAATATGAATTTTTATTTTTAGATGTAATCTTTGATCATTTTTTTCCAACAAAAAGAACAGGCAAAGAACATTGGTGTCAAGCAAAGAACATTGGTGTCAAGCACTGAAGACGTTGGTACATATCTGTGTTGTCTAGCAGAAAGAACATTTTGGAGTCATTAATATGTAATATAATAGTATGGTGATAGTATGTATATATGCAGTATATGGATATAGATTGTACATTGGGCCTAGAGGTAGTAGTAATCACTGCTGGCATTGAAGCAAAAGGTTTATGTAAATGTTTCCCTCTTTTAGATCCAATCATAGACCATATGGTGGAGGGAGGCATTGCATAAAACTGAAGCAAAAGTTAGTTAGTTTCATCTTGTTTTTCCTGTTTGATGCTATCACTGGGAAATCCAAATTCATGAACAGCATAGAATGAAAAACGGCCATCAGAGATTTTCCTTGTATAAATACCTCTGATTTCACTTAAAAGCAAGAAATCATGTACTTTTTTGCGCTCCTGCCCTTGAGGTAGGTAGTAGTTAGTCAAAACTTGGTCCACAGACTGATCTGTCATGCATTCATCCAAGCTATCAAATGGGCTTCTGGTTAGGCTGTGACTATTATTCCATTTAGTGTAGTGCTTTAATGGATTT
Organism: Fragilariopsis cylindrus CCMP1102; assembly: GCA_900095095.1. Lineage (NCBI taxonomy): Eukaryota > Bacillariophyta > Bacillariophyceae > Bacillariales > Bacillariaceae > Fragilariopsis > Fragilariopsis cylindrus. The sequence continues at coordinate 42,939 of FMBT01000378.1, read as the reverse complement.
TATTGCTATCAGCGCAGCAAATAGAAACTAAATAGTCCCTGAATTGTTCCTCAATAGAGATACCAATCTCGCCATCTTTGTTGGAATATCTGTCTGAATTTGGCATAGAGATTGTAAGAGTCTGGTTGTACTCTTTGCCCAATTTAGTCTTGTATCCATTTGGGACCATGGAGTCACCTTCATGGCTTTTGCGCTGGAATAGTAGGCCTCCATATGCAATGTCCCAATGTGACCTGGTATATTCTTGTGGAGGTGTGGCATCTCTTAGGATACGCCGGTGGATAGGCCACATAAACCCAGCAGTTTTAGAGACTTCATTTGTCAACCAGGCAACAATAAACTCTCCCTGTCCACCAACTCTCTTTGTAAACACAGTCTCTTTGTGTTGCTGACCTGGTTTTACCATTTCAGACTTGACAATGCGTTTGGACTTATAAGGGACTGGTTTCTTGAGTGCCAAAATATTCTGTTGGGACACGCCTTGTGTTTTGTGAGCTGTGAGGGCCGCACCAGATGATCCACCTTTTTGCTGCTTTGTATCAGATGAACTACCTTCTTGCTGCTTTGCATTAGAGGACCCACCCTGCAGCTTGAGAGGTGCAACAGGAGCAGCATCCTGTTAAAATATAGAGAAATAAATGGAACAGTTTTTTATTGTGAGTCACCTACTACTAGTACTAATAATAAGAAGCATATTATATTATATTAAAAGAAAGGAAGCCTACTGGTACTAATAATAAGCATATTATATATTGAAAGAGAGACGTCAAAATCACCTGGCACCAACATAGACGAAAACAGATACATGGGATTCCCAACATAAATACACAGTACACAGTACACAGTACACAGTACACACTACACACTACACAGTACACAGTACACAGTACACAGTACACATTACACAGTACACAGTACACAGTACACATTATACAGTACACAGTACACAGTACACATTACACATTACACACAGTACATGGTACACATTACACACAGTACACATTACACAGTACACATTACACAGTACACAGTACACAGTACACATTACACATTACACATTACACACAGTACACAGTACACAGTACACAGTACACAGTACACATTACACATTACACACAGTACATAGTACACATTACACACAGTACACATTACACAGTACACATTACACAGTACACAGTACACAGTACACATTACACATTACACATTACACACAGTACACAGTACACAGTACACAGTACACATTACACACAGTACACAGTACACAGTACACAGTACACAGTACACAGTACACATTACACAGTACACAGTACACAGTACACAGTACACAGTACACAGTACACATTATACAGTACACAGTACACAGTACACAGTACACATTACACAGTACACAGTACACAGTACATATTACACAGTACACACAGTACACAGTACACACAGTACACAGTACACAGTACACAGTACACATTACACAGTACACAGTACACAGTACACAGTACACATTACACAGTACACACAGTACACAGTACACACAGTACACAGTACACAGTACACAGTAGGGAGGCGCACTGTGAAGACGAGTTTTTCGCCAAAAAAAAAGTAGCCGCGTGCCAACTCTTTTTTTGAGGATGCGATGCAAGTGAAAAAAATGAATCACAAATAATTTTGAATCACAAATAATTTTGAATCACAAATAATTTCGCGCACAGAAACAAATGCAGTTATTGAAAACTGCAAATTGAAATTTGATATGAAATATTTTTTCGACCAAAAAAATAAATTTTCGCTGTACACAATGAACCGAGATTAACAAGAGCCCCTAAGTAAAAAAAAATCACTTTTGAAAAGTACGAATTTTGGACCAAAAAAATAAATTTGCGCTGTACACAATGAACTGAGATTAACACGAGCACCTAAGTAAAAAAATCACTTCTGAAAAGTGCTAAGTAAAAATCCAAATTTTCGACCAAAACAATAAATTTTCGATGTACACAATGAACTGAGATTAACACGAGCCCTTAAGTAAAAAAAAATCACTTAAAGAAAAGTCAGAATTTTCGACCAAAAAAATAAATTTTCGCTGTACACAATGAACTGAGATTAACAAGAGCCTCTAAGTAAAAAAAAATCACTTTTGAAAAGTACGAATTTTGGACCAAAAAAATAAATTTTCGCTGTACACAATGAAATCACTTTTGCTAAGTAAAAAAAAATCGTTTTTGAAAAGTGCTAAGTTGAAAGTGCTTTATTCGCTAAGTTAAAAAAATCACTTCTGAAAAGTGCATTTTTCACTAAGTTAAAACGTGTTTCATTTGCTAAGTTAAGTTAAAATATAATAATATGATAGGATACTTACGATTACCTCAGTAACATTATCGTTTCCTTTCGTGTTATGTTTTTTGGTAGTTGAAGGCATTGTGGAACAATTTAGTAGGAAAACACTGTTTTGTAGGATGTATTTTCTTACATTAAAATGAATTTTGAGATTATGAGAACATAAAAATGCTGAAATTTACACATACATATTCTCTAATTAATTTTTATCTCATGCAGATACGACAAGGAACAAAAAGAACATTGCCATCAGCATCAGAACAGAAAGAACATTGGCATCAACATCAAGACATTAGATGACCCACACATAAATGGCATCTTCATTGAATGCGTCTCCGATGGTTCACTGAATTTTAGTGGCCACTACAACAGGTGATGAACTTAATTTAAGAGGACCATAACGAGATAATAATAGTTGTTATACTAGTACAACAAGGGCCACTACAAGGGCCACTACAAGGGCCACTACAAGGGCCACTACAACAATCGATGGGATTAATTTTGAGACAATCATAATGAGATAATGATAGAGGAGATACTAGTACAATAAAAAGAGATACTAGTAGTACAATAAGAAGAAAGAACAATACGACAACAAGAAGGAACAACAAGAAAGAACATTCATTTTAGTAGACTTGAGGTGAAGGAAGTTTTACAATGCAGATCGTTGCATTAGTAGTACCAAATGCCATTGCTTATTATTAATGTGTGAATGTTGTCATAAAAAAAAAAAACTTGTTATTGTAAAGACAAATTTTAAATTGATAATCTCCAACATTGGTTACCAGTAGGATACAAAAAGATGGATCCGAAAGACATCAAGGTGATGTTGTGTCCAAAACAAAGAGATCCAAATGATGGATTAACTTCAGTGAAGCTTCTTGTAGCTCTACATCAGGTAAAAACAATGATGTTCCATGTAGTAAACTTACGTGATCCTGCATGTCCTATTGTTCTTCAAGTATCTCTTCAAGCTTTTGCATCAATGGTGATGCGTCCATTCAGTGGGAACAGGTACAGAACTTCTGAAAACCATCTTTTCTATACTGCTCTCACCAAAATCATGGATCTTGGATTTGCTAGTCTTGATAGTGAAGGAGAATTATTTCTATTCTCTCCCAAAATCAAATCATGGTTTATCGCTCATGGCAAGGATGGAATCCATTTATCTCCATTGCTCTGGGACAAATCACCATCACTTGAAGAAGAGGAAGCGGAAGAAGAAAGGAAGCAGCACATGCTGTATGAAGAACAATGTAGAACCAAATTGGAAGAAGAAAAGAAGAAACATGATGAGAAAGTAAAGCAAGAAGAAGATATGCATATGATGTATGATCACATTGATGATGCTGATCCACTCCAGGTTTTTTCAGGAAATACAGGTGCGGAAGAGATGGTTGGCCAATTTGTCACACTCACCAAAGACGAAGAAGACGTTGGCATGCCGGTAGATGTCATCAAAGTCACAGAAGATGAACACGATGACATAGAAGATGAAGAAATTGTTGGTTCAGTTGTTGGTTCAATCGGTACTATTAACTTACCTTCTGATGACATGAATTCTCTACATTCTATGGACTTTAAATGGTAGAAAGGATATTACTTGCATATCATACATCATAGATCATACATAATTAATTATATTTGATTTTTCCTTATCACCACTTTATAATACTACATTTGAAATTGATGCAACACAACAATAATAAATAAAACACACTTTAATAAATAATATAACTCAATACAAATTTCATATACAACATACCTCTGTTTGCTTTTAACCACCTCTTCTATTTCCCTCTGTAACGTTACGTTACTTGTTAACAATTTGTAATTTTATGAAAATCTGGAAAAGCGTGGTTTTTTAGAACTAGGCTAAAATACCTTACTAGTAGTTTGTTAGGTGAATTTTTGATAAAACTTTCACAAAGGGTAAAAATTAATTTTTACCCGCTAATTACGTGCTAAATACAGTGCAAGTAGTTAATTTTCATGATGTATTTTTTTCCCTCGTGCATACACTAAATTCTTCATAATACAAAAGTGCATAGAATTGTTCGTCACTCAAGGGCATATATGTCATGTTGAATCAATTCATATTCTAAAAATAAATATTATATGAATAATGACAGTTCAATTCAAAAAATAATTCAAATCATATGGTACTTAGAGAAATAACTCAAATGCAAAACAATCTCCCAACAGCTTATCTTACTGGTTGTAAAACAGTCCCACTGGCAAGATTGTTAGACTAATCATAATAGATGATTAATCGTGTGAACACATGGGATTTAGCCTAGGTACAAACAAAGTCAAAGCCAAGGCAAAGGAAGATGGGCATAGCAAAAACAGGGCAATTCAATAAAATAAGGGTGTGAATTAAAAAAAAAATGAGGAGTCAACCATAAATCATATAAAAGTTCCATTTTTGAACTGGTCATTAATCTCACGAAGGTACGGTAGAGATTCCATGGGCCTAATTGTTTCAAAATATATGACATTTTCAACTTTTAAAAATAAATATTTGAAAATAGTATTAAGTACCGTAACTACATATTTTTAGCACAGGATTTCGCCCAGGTTTCTACACGTTCTACTGCTGTTTTTTGTTGTTTCTGGTTTTATTTTGATTTTCTCACCCACAAGTGAAAAAGTGAAACAACATAACCGACTCGTTTTGACTACTTGGATTAGATTAAAATAAAATATTGTGTTGAACTTAGTCGAATAGAGTCACGGGCATATATGTTATAATTTTCGGAAAAAATGAGGCGATACGACATTATTTACGGCCACCTCAATAATACAGCATGAACGAAGATTCCTTCATTCAATTTTGCATTATAAAATCACCACCATTTATTATTCGTATTCGCAGCTCATGTCGAACTAATCAACAATCAACATGATTTGTATTTTCATCAGATAACATCATTATTGTCCGGTATTGCGTTGTTATCTATGATGTTGCTACCCATCGCGAAGTTGACTTCGGGTTTAGCTACTGTTGTCACAACTGCCGTGGCAAGGAACGCGAATACGTTTCATAATGTGGTCGGAGGAGTATCGACGAATATGATAGCATCACCCGCGATGATTGCATCAGTAGTAGCCAAATCTATTACAGCCAACAACAGTATGTCATCGTCCATTCTACCTTTATTGCATAATCTTCGAGGAGGTGCAGCAGCAGCAGCAGGAGTAGCGATCGATTTTCAACGGGAAGGTTTCGTTTTGCAAGGGATGGCAACGTACGTTTAATTTTAAGAAGAATTTTATCCGTTGACTATATTCTTACTATTATTGTTAAGTACACGTCTAACAATGGTATTTATATTCTCGTGTATGGTTGTTTTCTATTTTCTTTCATAGGTATGGAACAATAACAGCGTTGGTCATGAATGCTGCATTACGATTGTAAGTTTAATTGCTAGGGAATATTATCTGTTGACTGTATTATTGTGAAGTGCGTTGTTTCTAACGACGATTACGCTCTCGGTTTCTTCCTCAGGTTTACTTCAACGAAATTTTCCAAGGATCAGCATAAATTAGTATCGAATACGTTCAACATAGCAACTTCACTTTGTGTTATGTCGGGAGCATTTACAGCAATCCTTTTTCAGTTGTTGGTGATCTATTCAAAGGGTGCATTGGGTATGGTCCACGATACAGGGTATCTCCAATTTAAGGCTGCTACAAGTGCATTTCGGATGTGGGGATTCCGTTGTTTACTAATAGAAGTTATTAGTTTTTTGGTCAGTTTCTTAATGAGTTTGTACAATACATTGTGGACCGATGCTCGTGAACATAGGGGCAGAAAGGATTGACAAAAACAGGGACTGGTATTATGATAGGATCAGTATTATTGATGCTAATTGGTTCCTATCAAATCCATGTAGTATTAAATTTAGCAACAAAATATATCTTCTCTGCAAGCCCAAACATGTACATAGTTTAAGTAAAGTTCGAATGTAAACGAATCAATTTTTAAATATCCAATAGTAGGAAATTTTACTTTTTAGTACAGCATCAGAGTTCTCTTTGCCTCTATCTCTCTCTATCTGTCTTTTATTTAATACATTACGTCAGACATTTTTCTTGTTTCATGTTGTTCGTTATGATGGAGAGTTCTGATACAATATTTGATTTACGAGATGACATTTCGATAATGACTGCACCCTCGTCATCTTTGATTGTCCTAGCACTAGTAGTATATTGACTACTTTTGGTAGAATCAAATATTGTTGAAGCCGGTACTTCTTGTTCGTCCGTTTTATCCCTATCATTAGTTTCAAGTAGGACACCTTTCCTATTACTGTTAGCATTGCTATTGGATAGTAGCAGTAGTAATGCACGGCGATGAATTCTGTTACTGCTATTGCGGTTGTAATTTAGTAGGAGTTGTTGTGAATCGATTAGAAGTCGTCCCACGCACTGAATGGTCTGTTGAAATCTAAAGTAACCACCACAGTACCACCTATTTGTTTTACGTTTCACTAGCTTCCAAATTGTATGCTTCCATTGTTGTGTAATATCTTTGGTGGTAGCAATCATAATCATTGTAGATTGATAATCTTCAACGTTGTTTCCATCAAAATCATCATCGTCGTCGTCTCTATAGTAATATCGATAATCTCGTGATCCATCGTGGTGATCCTTTTCTATTGTTTCGAATAGTGATAGTGACTGTTGGGTGTCTGTGTTATTATTGTTTATCCGACGTTTTCTTTGTTGATTATTTCGTTCAACTGACAGTAGATCATAAGCGGAAACCATTATCGTGGTAGACGATAAAGGACTATTACTACGAGTACCGAAATCATCATCTTGTTTGAGAGTAACAGAATCTGTACATGCCGGGAGAATAAGTGTCCCTGTATCATTGTTGTTGTTACTATTAATACTATTATTACTATTATTGTCGTTATCAATCATATTACTATTTTCTGATTCATAATTTAGATCAACACACGCACCAGGAAGAATCAAACGATTTCCGTGTATATCAATTACTGTTTCTGACACCCAGTCGTAAGAGCTATAAATTGACGAAGATTCAAATTTCTCAAATAGTAGCTTATGGCTTTGTAATGGTAGCTCGAATTTTAGCCTTCCAAAATCCCATATTTGACTATTATGGCGGTTGTTCGATTCTAACGATGCAATAGCAGCCATAGTATTCTTAAAGATAAGATTACAACGAGCAAGAAGTTGTTTTCTTATTCTATGCATTGTCCTACGATGAGTCGTAGACAATATTACCTGGTCATTATTATCACCATTCGTCGTCGTCATTGCGGCAGACGACGGGATCGGAATAAGAATATAATCTGAATCAGTATCCTCAATGATGGTTTCCATGGGACGTAAATCATCATCATCGTCATCACTTTCACTTTCGTCTTTGTCGTGATGGTGATCATCGTCATCCTTTCTATCAATGATTTCATCCTGACTTTTCCATAGTGATCAGATCCGTTCTTATCATCGTCATCACCTTGTTCACCTTCTAAAACTTGAAATTGTTGTACACCACAAATAGTGTTGTTGTCTTTCTCTTGTCGAGGAGCAAGCGGAGCAGATACTCGATGAACCATCTTGACACATAATAATCACACCCAAGTTTCTTGATTTTTGTCCTCATCGTCTTCCTCGTCGTCGTCAGGTATAGCGGTAGGAACATGATCGTATAAAACAGCCGGACGAAGCGACATAACAACTGCTTTATTATAATCAATTGCTGATTGTTTTGGATCCAATTTTATGTCCTGCGACGTTTCGTAAGACGTATGTGGTTAATGTTATATGATTTCACTGCAGGTCCTATCTACTACTCTCCATCGCTCTATTGATTTTATGATAGGTTTCCAAGTATGATAGAGACCTAATAATAAGAGGTGACAACACAGGATCACATGATCACGCACGATATACGGTATTGAATTTTGGATGAATCAAATCGTGGATCGTCTTCTTTTCTGTTTTCTCGTTTGCTGGTGGGCCGTTCATTTTCACGACATTTCAGCGTGACCGAGCAGTCCCATATTATCCACGATTGGGATTGTAAAAAAAAAAGCGTGATTTTAATCATAAATAACAGCTGCCTAATCTAAAAGCCGAACACTACAATAAGTACCGTACGCGCAAAGAATTCAAAAAGAATCATCGAATCAATCTTAGAACAATGTCGACTGTCGACTATCGTCTGCCGATTGCCGATCAAAATGTTTATTTATATAATAATGTTACAAGTGAATACATTGTATGCTTAATAATAGCTAGCTAGGCAACATATATCTTTCGCCTACTACAAGTACAAATAAAAAGGAACAGAAGGATGAGAGCCCATGAACGTTTATCTGCGACGGCGATGTTTCTGCTGTTTGCCAGTACTGCCGATGCCTTTGCATCACGGCGCATCTCGTCGTCGTCGTCGTCGTCGTCTGCGACTACAAGAAGTATTGGAGTCAAATCCATCGCCTTGTATGCACTTCCCTCCAATAATACTCTCTACTCTTCTCGTAGCATCCCTTGTGAAACACGATCCGAGAACGTGGCGTTATCGGCCATGTCGGTGGACACGAGCACTATACACCATTGGCGAATATTTTAGTGGAAGAAGAAGAAGAAGATGAAGGCTCTTCTTCCATTATTGAATGGGGTTCCATCCAGTCGATTCTTACCACAGCTCTACTGGTGACTGGCAATACCGTTGGTGCGGGAACACTGGCACTACCGGCTCTTTCGGCGAAACCCGGTCTATGCTTATCCACGGGTATGTTTGCCGTAGCATATGTTGTCAATTTACTGTCAGGATTGATTTGGCCGAGGTGCAATTAAACAGAAGAAGCCAATGGTCAGGACGCGCCCAGTTCCTTCCGGGAATTTGCAGCCTCCACAATGGATTGGCCCATCGCGACCAACGCTATTGCCGCCGTCTGTCTCTTTGTCAATATTTGCGCCGTGACATACTCTTGGGACAAGCGGGAGTGATATTGTCGGAGTTAGTGGGGATAGACCACGTTGCCATGAGTGCCCTCTGTGCGTCGCTATTGGCTGTCCTTGGAGCAACTCAATCACGAATACAAATCTCTCAAATCACCTCTCTATTTGTGACTGGTCTCTTCATATCTTTGGCCGGATTACTCCTCCCCGGATTACCACATGTCCAAGATCCATTAGGGACCTTTCTATCGCCGGGAACTAGTCCCAATGTCATTGCTGGAATGAGAGAAGCAGCTCCTATTATGTTGACCACACTCATCTTTCAAAACATTGTTCCGCCAGTGGCCAAGATTCTGGATTATGATCGAGTTAAAGTGGTAGTAGCACTAGTCCTTGGTTCCTTTCTTCCTTTGTTGATGTATTTGGCTGGTCTTTTGTTGTATTAGGAGGAGGAGTCAACCCTATCGTTGGGGTAGGCAGTCCTTTCATGACAGTCTTTTCCGTTACGGCAGTAACTGGATCGGCTATTGGCTGTACCATGGCAGCTTCGGAAGAGCTGCAAGCAATATTAGATGGAACCGATAATGATATCGTTGGGACAGAAGGAAAACTAGAAGCAGTATCAGTTCCTGATAAAGATAAAGCGATAGTATTCGAACGACAACAACAACAACCGGCTTATTCCTGGCCCGCCGTGGTGACGGCCGTGAGTATTCCATTTGTATGTTCCACATTGTGTCCGAATGGTGATTACGCACAGGCGCTGAGACTATCGGGAGGATTTGGCATCCCAATACTCTATGGCGCAATACCGGTCGCGATGGCATGGACCCAACGACAAAAGCTCCAAGACCAAGCCAATGTAGTCCCAGGTGGTAACCTAAGTTTGGGACTGGTTGCAACAGCCTTCGGTTTGTTCATGATGAATTCGGTTGTGTCAGCAGTTCAGGGTTCTATAGCGAGCTAGCTAGTTATTTGAAGATGTACTGTATTATTGATAATCATCAATCTACTTGCGCCGTATCAAGCTCGAAGGATACCGTTGTCTTCAACTTTGTCTCCTTTCTACGAATGACTAAACAAGATCCGAGCCTATGCAGTATTCATTCAAAATCGTCAACAATCAATGCCAACGAGAACGCCAGGCAACTGCATACAGAGCCTTCTTGCGACTTCATTCTGTCCACTGCAATCGCTGGTAGAATCTAAAGTACAGCACAATACAGTACAGTACATAATAGTATACTGCCCAGAGGAGTCGCATAAAGAACGACTAAGACGCAAAAAAGTTCAGTGTACAGTACAACACGAGAAGGACGAACCACGACAAACAAAAAAAAACAAAAAAAGCGCCAAGTTAATGAATAATAGAGGTAGCTAACTTTTTAAAAATCATTGAATTACTGGCGTTACTCCATAATGTTTCTAGGAAGAACCGCAAGTTTACTATCAATATTTTGAAAGTCCGATCCATATTGATACCACATCTTACCGTACTACTCCACACCGATCTACTGTACTGAAAAGCGTAAGTATACTGAATAATTATGTACACTGATAGTCTACAGTAGATTATGATATAAAATAGGATGTAGTCAGTGTTTTGATAATTGCATACTTAATAAATTTATCTATCACTACCTAGTTTAAGTATAGTTCTGCACTATCTTTTACAATTCCTTGAGATGTCCTTTTCATGTTAGTTTCAGCTCATAACAGGAAGTACAAGGAAGAGCTTAATAAGGTAATCCTTGGCAGCTTTTGTTTAGAAAAGAATGATTTCCTCTTTAATAATAGTGGATCCAATAGCATCACCAAACACAAACTCAGTCTCGTCAATGAAGAGTGTAAATTGGATTTCAAGCAAATTTGGATTGTCATCAGCAAGCTCCAAAAATTAGGAATGGATGAGCTGTCAGTTTCTCCACCAGGAAAGTATAAGGTGATGAAAACGAAGTTTGGATCATCAGCTGGCTTCTATGGCTGACCAATGTCAATTTCATCATTAATGGGACCTACATTGCCACCAGGAGGGGGCCGGGTTGCACCTAAAACATTACCGATAAAACATCATATACTAATTCAAGGCACATCACAGTATACTGAAGTGTGATACTACAGATACTGTACTTTATGACCTGGAACCAACAAAGAAAAATAATTAGCTGTTTTGTTCAGAACATCACCAGACCAATTGCAGTCCAAAATTCCACAATTAGCTTTATCATTGCTACTATTTCCGTGCTACTTAATGTAATGTAATCCCCAATAATAAACAGATGAATCAAAATATATCTTTTTGTGAGTGAATGTAAAATATAATATTAATATTAGCACATTATATAACTGATTAGGGATCAGGCTAAACATTCGAACTGGGACTCGACTCGATCGGGAAGGAATTGCTAAAGATATACAAAATACAAAGCGTAGTAGTTGGTAAATCGTAATTCTTAAAGTTATGATAGCTAGAGTAAGTGCACATCTTTCATCCTAAACCATCCAATGGTTAGGATATGCCTCCAATCCGAGTGGTGTCATCTATATCTTGTATAGAGGCTCTTGACCACTCATTCTAAAGAGGTGCGACGTGTCATCTTATCCATGTCTGGATTTCCATGATACGACTCGTTTGACTCAATCTATTGCTATACCGTTCCTTCTAGCACCCCCCATAGGTGTACTAATAGGTTTATACCAATCTATATATATATATAAAATTATACTCGAAGGTTCTGAACACTCTCACGGGGTTTAACCATGAGGTCTCTTAGTCCTTCGAAATGTCCGACATCCTTGTCTTCTTTGGTGAATATGTCAGATGGGTTGGATTTTCCTGGGATCCAGGCAATTTCTACTTCTCCATTCAATCTTCCTTCTGCAATACTCAATTCACTGATGTTCTCATGTCGTAGCTTCTTGGTTGCTTTACAACCACTTTCAACCCAATCAACACTTCCTTTATTGTCATTTAGCACTGGTGTGGGATTATTCACATCACTTAGTCCTAATTGGCGCATCAAGTGTCTTAGAAATTGAATCTCTTTCACTCCTTCATGCATTGCTTTTATCTCTGCAATACATGAGCTTCCACTTAATCTCTTTTCTCGATATACACCCCAACAAATGGGACCCCCCATTCTGGTGATGTAATATCCTTGAATTGATTTCATTTCTTCAGATGTAACGGTTCGAGTTTCATTTTCTCTAGGCTGAGAAGCATCTTGTGATCCCCAGTTTGAATCCGTGAATGTGAGAGTCTTCTCATCTTCATACACTTCTGGAAGACCAACGCATCCCTCTAGAATATTATCACCTTGAGTGAACCATATACCATGGGAAGACGTGTGACTTAGATAACGTAAGACGTGTTTCGCAGATTGAAAATGACCATAAGACGGATTGCTGCAGAATTGTCCCAGTAACTTTGTTGCTGTACATATATCTGGTCTAGTATTGATCGAGAGCCATGTTAATCCTCCCATGATTGACTGGAAAGAATTAACTAACTCTTCCTTGTCTTCAGGTTTGATATCATCGCGTTTCACTCTGTCTATTACTAATCCGGATCTGTATGGAGTTCTACTTGGCTTACAGTCTGTGAGCTTGTGCTTTTCCAGCATTTGGTCCACGAAGGCTTGCTGAGAGATGTGGCACGTGAGACGTCCATCGTCAAATCTATACCATTCATATGCTTGCCCTAGAAACCAAGATACAGTTCCCATGAAATCCACTTTGACCTTTGATTTAAGTTGTTGTTCGAACCATTCTTCCACTTCGTCCGACTTGGAATAGAATACGAAATCGTCTACGTATAGTCCCAAGTGTATTGGTGGTTTACCAGGAATGGGCGTGCATTTATAGACGCATCGATCCTGGCCCATTGATTCGAATCCAATCTCCTTCAATAGGTTATCCATGAGTGTGTACCAGTGATGGGCTGATCTTGACAATCCATAAAGGGTCTTGTTCAGTTTCCAGTAGGTACCTTTCTTCGTGTTTGGACATCCAATAGGAGGTCTTACTATGCACAATTCATCATCAGGGAGTTCAGGTTGGCAGAAGGCGTTCTTACAATCTCCTTGTTTCAGGTAGCATCCGTCGTCGACAGCCATTGACACAAGCAATCTTGCTGCAGAGGAACTCAATACTGGTGCGTATCTGTCTTCTCTGGTCCAAGTTCGTTGTTCGTGGTTGCCCAATACGACTATTCTAGATTTTGCTCTGATTGGATTTCCTTCTTTATCTTTCTTAACAGTAAATAAATTCATTGTTGGAATGGCTTCAATGTCTTTTCCATGCACTTTAAGCAATTTCTGATACTCTTTCTCATCGATTTCTGTGAAGGTATCCAATCGTTTTAGTCCACTGTACTCTTCATTGTATGCGTCCTTCCACACGTTGTGATCTTTGTTTGATTCATGCAATGCTTTTCGGAGGTTGGGAGGAGCCAAAGGGTTATGTAGGTGTGCTGCAGACACGTGTCTACCCCAACCTACTACTCTTCTGGCTACGTCCTCTTGCCATCCTATATCAAAAGTGCTCTCCTGTAGTCTATGCTTCCACGAGTATGCTATATCAGCAATGCTTGCCGAGAGAGTTTCCTTTCCGTGTTTGTCTCTGACAACAAATTCCCAAGTATTTTCTGTTCCAATTGACAGGTATCCTTGCCTGTAAATGTCTTCTATTAGCATCGTCACCTTTTGATCTTGCTTCAACCATTTTGGCTTAAGGAAGTCTAGTGCAATCGATGGCTTTCCTGAAGCAGGAATATTGTGTTCTGTAAACATGTGTTCTTGTTTAACATCTATACAGTTATCATTGTCTAATTTCACAGTATAATAATTACTCTTCGAAGTTGGAGGTGTTATCACCATCGCTTCCAATATATCATATGTATTCTGACATTGAATGTAAATCTTTTCATTTATATCGAATTTAGTAGGGCCACTACTAGTCGATATTACCGATGTTGTCAACCCCCCATCATAGGAGATATTGGGAAAAACTTCCCCAACTAGTCTATTCTTGTCAAGGATATAGTCTGCTGATGTGCAGAAACTATCCATGATTGGATTGTAGAACACCATCCCATTTGTGAATTCGCTTCTACCAAGTGCAATACCCAGTAGTCCTTGTGATTCAAACTTGGTTCTGTCTCGTGTACCGTCGCGAACTCTGCGAAACGCACCTACACAACCGAAAGGAAAGAGGACTCGATAGTCTGGTTTCTCTCCATAAAATGCTTCGTGTGGTGTGGTTAAGAATTCGGGGTCGGTACTGGCTGGGTTGGAGCTTATTGGTAATACATTCAATCGCACACATGCTTCTCGAATTGCCCAGTACCAAAATTTCTTTGGTAGTTGTGCATCCGCTAAGAAAGAGCGTGCCATTGAAGTGAGTAGTGACCATCGGCGTTCAACCAATCCATTTTTATCTTGTCGTCCAGGAGGCGCCGCTCGGACGCGACACCCATGTGACCGCAATAAGGCAATTGCCTTTCCACCAATCAACTTTGGATCGAAATCGCATTGAATGGTTTCAGGAAATCCTCCTGCGTCTATGAAGAATTTCCATAGAGCCTCTGCCACGTCTGCTCCGGAAGCGCCATGCATTCCGTAAACAAACGAGTTGGTGGTACACTGGTCAACTAAGACGAGAGTGTATTTGTACCCACCGGGTGATTTTCCATCACCATATCCAATATCCATGCCTACAAGTTGTAGAGGGGCAATCGCCTTTGATCCTTTACGGCGACGCTTCCCACGACGTCGGTTCACCATGGATCCAACTGTCGGGATGTCGTTCTTGTTGTCAATGACTGATATGCCAGTACCTAATTTGGATAGTAGACGATAGTCCTTGAGTTGCCTTCCTCCAAAGTATGATTGAAGTGTATGATTAGTGAGGCGCTCAATCACATCTCCGCGACTACTTTCTAAGTGATATTGCGGAGGGGGTTTGCGTTCTTGCTTCTCAAATGGTGGCGCGTCAGTGTCGCTGTCCTGCATTAAGTCTTTTATGTCATTCATGTCGAGTTCCTTAAGTGCTTGTTTAAGCATCTCCCCAGGATCTCCTTCACATAAATAATCATCACCCATGTCATCGAATTCATTAAATGATGATGCATCATCATCCGGAGAGGATGACGGAATATTCGGTATGTGTGATTCATTTTGTGATGTGGAGTGTTCAAAACAGGATTGGAGTTGGTCCCTGTTTTTCTTTCTTTGTCCGCGTGTCATCGCGCGGCCTCTATGTACTCGGTTGAGAAAGTTGATGCGATTACTAAAAACATCAAGATAATTATCTCCTCCGGCTTCATAAGTAAAATCCGGTTCTCCCCAGTCATCCGGACTGAGGGCTTCAAGTGGCAGCCTTAAATCACCATTGGAAGGGATTGAAGTATTTATGGTAAAGTTTGGGAAGGTTAAGTGCATGCATCCGTTTTCAATGATGAATGAACAGCCCTTTCCGCTACGCCCATGACGTGTGATCGACAGCAGGCTGCAATCAAGAGTTGGCACATGCAAAGCCTTCTTAAGAACTTGCACTTTTCCATCCATCTTGATTCTTCCTGTTCCGTATCCTTGTACGGGGACTGGTGTTCCGTCGCCCATATAAACAAACACGTCGCGACATTTCTTATAGTCGTCCCCAAAGTCATCCTCTTCAGTTAACATGTGCGCCGTGGCGCCACTATCCGGAACGATTTGTCGACTCGGTATGTTCTTTGTGGTACACTTTGTGTTTTTAATTTGATTCGGCCTCACATTTTCATCAAAACAGACTTTTCTAACACTTTTGCAAGATCCAATGCAGTGGTTCATACGCTGTGTTGTGGGATCTAGACGAGAGAGACGACTAAGTTCTGTATATATAGGCGTGAGGTAATCGGAATCGTCATCTTTAATGTCATTAATGGCTGTATGAGCATCTACAAAGTCTCCGTCTGGAGAGAACGATCCCAATCCTGCAGATCTCCCAGTTCCGGCACTCTTCTTCGAAGCAGGTTCCTTTTCCGTAGTCGTCTTGACATCCTTTCCGTTCTTTCCGACGGTTTGGAAGCCTTCCGCTACTGGAGTGGGTGCTTGTGCAGGTGTGCTGGTGGCAGCAGTAGCTTCAGCAGCTTGCTTGAGCTTGGCTGCTTTGGCTTGTCCCCGTTGCTTAAAACGGTTACTAAGGCTTTCGCGATGTTGGTCCTTCGTCGGATCATATGTCACTGTTAATCCAAACTCTGCGAGTAGTGGACATTTGTGCATATGGTGATTGCAGGGATCGTTCTTCGGGTATCGGCATGCTAAGCAGTTAGTCATTTTCAGCATGTTAGCGACATCAAAGATAGTGACCTTTGAATTTCCTCCACCTGAACTGTTAAGACCATAATCACCACTCATGTTGATGTGGAGGTTTGCGTCCTTAGAATCATTTGTTTCTTCACTCTTCCCCCCAGTGGTCGCTGCACGGGCGGCATGACGAGCATTGAGCTTCTTCATCCGTCCGTTCGAGAACACTTCTGAGTTAGAAAAGATTTGGTTCATGTGATTTGTGAAGGTGTCAGATGTATAGTCTGATAGTTTAAAATCTCCTTGAACCAGCTGATTGTCAATATATTCTAAGCATTTCTCATCCTTGTATGTACCATCAAGAAAAGCGCGTTGAAGGAAGGCAGTTTTGACCTGAGCGAGAGTGTTGTATCCCATGAGATCAAACCGATCCCAAAGGGTGTTAACGCGTTGTGCTAGTTCATGTGCACATTCTTCATTTCGCTGAGTGACAGTACCGAGCTCCCGGATAACAGAGATGATCTTGGTGGAAGTCAGAGGGAGGAGGGTCTCAAAGATCTCGATGAAGAGAGAGACACCATATCCCTTAGATATAGTAGGTTGTAATTGCAAAGACAATGAGTCGAGCTTGGCATCTTTCATGAGATCATGCAGGTGAGTACAGAATCGATTGGATCGAAGCCTGTATCGTTCTGATGTACCGGGCATGTCCTTCATATCTAAAATAGAAATATCATCTAATTTCCATGGAGGAGAGTTGAGCCGATTTGATACACGTAGTTTCCATTGACACATGGATTCATAGGTGTATGCATCAGGAAGTGGATCGAAATCAGTATATTTCGAGTTCATCACTTGCTTATCATCATGATTAATTACTTTGGTAGATGTAGGATCACAGAGACGCTGCGATATTACATCCAAGTGTTCACTCACTTTAGAAAGTGATGCTGCTACGTTAACCTCACTGAGAGTAGATATACTTGACTCATCGAGGGAAGGTGTAGGGTGGGCATCCTTATGTGCTTTAGCAAATAAGAATTCTGCAAAGAGAATGAACTTTGTGGAGTCATCACCATTGGCATAAGAATTCATGTCTCGTTGTACTTGAGTCACCAAGGGCCCTGGGATGGTCAAAATCATTTGACGACAAGCGTCACTGACTAAGGTAATCCAAGGAATGTGTGGTGGATCAAGAGGAGGTGAAAATATGAATGGTGGAGGCGTCATACCGGGTGAGGGTATGCGATTGGTTGTCTTCGCGGTCGTGGTCTTGGGAGAGATCGATTCAATGGGATCCAGCTTTGAAGGTGACACGGAGGTGTCGATCACTTCGGTGCGTAATGGAGCTTCATCGATTGTATCTAAATCATGGATTGCAGCAATTTCAGCGTCTAATGCCTTGGTGGCAGAAGATGCAAAAGCGCGAAGATTTGCAACTACTTCATCACCTGTACTTCCATCTGGGTCTGTCGATTGTCGAGATCGTACGCTCACGGATGAAGGGGAGATAATGTTAGTTACATCAGGTCTTGGAATATGTAGGGGCTCAGAGGTGTGTAGAGCAGGTCGCAACGAGTTGCTAGTAGGATTAGGAGAAGGAGGTTGACGAGAGACTGTTGTCGCTTGTCTTGTCGACGCTGCGGTGATCCGTTGTAGGAATCGGTTTGCAGTGGACACAAGTGAAACAGGAGTTCCCATCTCTCCTCCGGGGTCCGGAGGCGCTGGCGCCATTGTCGATCGACTCAGTGAGTCAACCAGTAGACGACAGTTCGATGCCCGGTTTGGGGTAAATTAACCTGCTAAAGATATACAAAATACAAAGCGTAGTAGTTGGTAAATCGTAATTCTTAAAGTTATGATAGCTAGAGTAAGTGCACATCTTTCATCCTAAACCATCCAATGGTTAGGATATGCCTCCAATCCGAGTGGTGTCATCTATATCTTGTATAGAGGCTCTTGACCACTCATTCTAAAGAGGTGCGACGTGTCATCTTATCCATGTCTGGATTTCCATGATACGACTCGTTTGACTCAATCTATTGCTATACCGTTCCTTCTAGCAGGAATTACTGTAGAAGATCTTCCAGATTTCAGAAAAGAATTCTAATATTAACGCAATGATGCATAAGAACATTAAACATGTCAGCGATAATACGGCTCGATTACAAAGCGACTACTCAGCTCGAAGATTGTCAATAATATCCTCCGATCGATCATTGTTATCTGAGAAGGAGAGGAACCTGTTATATAGTGTACAATGTCGTCTTTACTGATTTATTACTTGATATCATCGACGACACCGTCGATGTCAATGTCATTAGTTTCGGGATGGAGTCTTTCGCCTACAACATCGACAATTCTAGCACCAAAATCACATCCCATCAGTAGCAGGAATTGGCGACGACAACAACAGCAGCATCGTCCTTTTCCTAACTTTCGACAATTCGATAATTTTCGTCTCTATGACAACATCAATTTCGAAAAGGAAGACACAAATGACGACGACGACGAAGTCGAAGACGACAATATAGAAGAGAACGATAAAACGAAAAATATTGAATACTTCGACGACTTTGACTTTGTCATTGGCGAGAATACAGACACCGGTTACGCAGATGATACTAGTAGAGAGAATGATGACATTAATAACATCAACAAAAATAATAACAACAAAGACGAAGCATTATCATCTCCCGCATCATCATCTAGTATGTTGAATCAACGTTTTCAGGCATTGGCTTTGAACGAGCAATTGAATCGGCAACAAATAAGTGATAATTGGAAAGATGGATACTGGGGTGTTTGGGGATGTTCATTGGCCGGCGAAGATAATAATGACGATAAAACTATCGTTACGTGTATAAGACAGGCAGTATCAGTATTCGACGATGATGACGACGACGATGAAGATATCACTTTATTAATTGTTGGACGGTCTGATGGAAGTATCTGTTGGCTACAAATGGAAACAATATCATCTCCGTTGTACGATAAGAATGCAAATAATAATGGAGTAGACAATCGCTCAATAACAACCTACTTTGAAAATAAATTGGTCGCTAAAGAAACTGATAATGGTAGTATGATCGTTGATACAGCATTACAACGTGAAAATAACGACATTGACAACGGCATTGATGATGACGACGATCGGTCTTCTTCGGCATCACAATCACCATTTGAAGTTTTATCACAGATTCAAACATCATCAAAGTCATCATCGTCATCAACATCTGCTGCTGTTGTGGACATGTTAATCCTACCCGCAGCTTGTAGGATGATATGGACTATTTCTCATGACTCACCTAGTTCTATTCAGGGATGGAAAGTTATTCCGAATGAAGAAACTGGATTCTTACTACCGAGTAGTAGTACGTCCTCATCATCATCGTCATTGTCATCGGATATAAAAATTGATATCGAAACGATTCATACATCGTCAATAGTAGCTATGAAGATCATTCCACAAAACAACGTTGACGATTCTTCTTCTACATTCATCGTATCGGTTTCAGAGAATGGACAGGTAGTTGTTTGGGAAGTTCTCAGTAGCAGTAGTAGTGGTAGTGGTAGCATCGATATCGATAGCGAATCTTCCGAAATCAAGATCCGACTTGATGCTAATCTTCTGAGACAACAGCAGGAAGAGGAAGAAGAATATGATGATCGACGTTCAGATTCAATTTTATCTATGGAAGTTGATGATCAATATTTATATCTGGGTAGCCAAACAGGAAGAATTTCTATCTTTGCACTGTCAACAATCGTAGGCGAATGCAGTAGCGTTGAGGATGATCTAGGAGATTTATATATCCCGGTAGCGGGTCCACTACAATCGTTACCGTTAGCGAAAAGTTTCCTCGCCTTCACCACCAAGGAGCCAGGTGTATCAACGATATGTGCTGCTGGACCGGGAACTCTTGGTGATACTACTGATGATAGAAGTAGCAGTAATATCAGTAGACCTCCTGGTAAATCTTTGATCGCTGGGAATGTTGGGGGTGGAATCAAACAATGGGAACTCATCCAAGCTGGTATTGGCCGATTAGAATATTGGCCTAGGATGGCATCACAACGACTTCCGAAAGGGAAAACGCATGTATACGAAACAAAGGAGGGCCGCGACAACTACGATTATGGTGACTACGACGACGACGACGACGAAAATTCTTCTCCTTCGATTCGTGGTCTGCTATGCATCCAACAAGTCCTATTGGCAGCAACTGACCATGGTTTGACATTTTGGGATTCAACAACTGGAAAAGCTTTATATGACATGCAAGGACTCAAATTTTCTGCTGTAGTAGGCGGTCGTCCCAATCTAGTAGCAGTAAATGATTCAGTCCTTGTCACTAATGGGATGGATCAATATGTATGTGTTCATGATTTTTCAATGGATCGTTTCTCCGATGGTGGTGGGGGTGATGATGATTATGATGATTGGTGATTACAGCGATGACGGCGATGACAAACAATTATCAATGGTGGTAAAATACAAAACATAAAAAGAAATTCAGTCAGTAAAAGGAGAGTGATAGGCTAAGCTAGCTAATAATTACAACACAAACGAATGAATTACAACAATATTTTTACTACAGTATTGTGTTTTGCAAGATTACAGAACGATTCTAGCTAGAACTACTAGATTTTATAGAATAATAGAACGTATGTATGATTGTAATCTATATATGTATGTATATTTTATTCAAATATTATTCTAGAAATGTTTCTTTCTTTCTCTCGTATCATCGAAATTGCATCCATGCGATCATAAATAGTGCTTCGAACTATTTCTACTAATAGTTTGGTTTAATCGTTACTGAATTCATTAACAGTATATAATTTCATAATTAATCAAGCAATTAGGTCCAATACACATGTCTTAGTCTTCGGACTCGATGATTTACGTGCATCTTGCATATAACCATTACTATTACCTTCATAGTTATTGTCATTATTATTACTATTATCATTTATTGTCATCGTTGTTGTTGTTGTGAAGATCATTTATATTAGCAGAAAGTTCTGGAAATGTATCAACCATTGCATATATTGACTCACCACGACGTGCTAAATTGACATCACGTGAAAAGTCTAAACCATCTCGAATGGATTGTTGACGAGCACCAGGCCAACGATAACCTGCCTTCTTATTCTTATTGATGTCCTGTTGCACCTTCTGACGTTCATCTAAAGTATCATGATATTCCTTTTCCTGTCTATGTTCCCATCGTGATATTGCATTAAGACGACTACGCCATGACGATTGCTGCTGTTGATTCTTCTCAGGAAAGGGAATTGTACCACTTGACGAGATAGTACTTGTAGAAGAAAATTGTCGAGACGACTCAGATTCATCTGCGGTTACGACCGTTTCGGCATCCTCTAATTTTGGGACAGAATTCTGTAATATAGCTTTTTCTTCTTTGTTTAACATATTTCGTAAATTATCTGGTGAGACATTTTTCCAAACATGATTCCAGGAATTATAACTAGATACATCAATATCATCATGTGCATTCGTCAACAAAACGATAGAACGACGACGAGCTGCTCGGACATCCATTAAATGATCTGTATCATCAATACTAATAATTGATCGTCGTGGACGATTTTCACGCATTCTTTTAACTGAAATGAGATCGATACTATTGTTGCCATTCTTGTCAGCTCCCAACCAGGTCATCTTCT
This sequence comes from Fragilariopsis cylindrus CCMP1102, assembly GCA_900095095.1. Classification (NCBI taxonomy): domain Eukaryota; phylum Bacillariophyta; class Bacillariophyceae; order Bacillariales; family Bacillariaceae; genus Fragilariopsis; species Fragilariopsis cylindrus. The sequence goes on along the minus strand of FMBT01000378.1, from coordinate 20,683 downwards.
TTTTGTTGTATAATTTAAATAAATCTTGATACAAGTATTTGTCTTTATTTGAGGAGTCGGTTGTTATTCTTGTTGCTTGTGAAGATATATATGACCTTATTATGTGTACATTATGTTCTGTTCTTCAGGGGTAATTCTTTCCGTTTCTGTAACGTCACCTCAACAAACTTTGAAAACGGAAGCAAATGACATAGTAAACGCAACGCGCTCAAGATTGAAGTTTCGCCCTGTGAAAAATTAGACGCACAATAATATTGAATATCCCCTGCATGGTAAATTGAGAAAAGGCACTGAATGTTGTCTTCGATTATGCATATGTCAAACCCGAAAAGAAGCTTCCCTAAGGTATTCAGAGCAATGAAATCTGAAGGACAAAGAGCATCCTCTGTAATTGAAGGAATAACATGGTTCAGCCCAACTTTTGCTACTGCTACAGCAAATATATCCTTTTGAATTTATTGCACATGATACAGTGAAAGTATATATCTACAAAATCAACACACAAAGATAATAAAATTATGATGACTGCAAGGATTCTTCATTGCCAAAAGAAAATTGAGATTTATTTATTTATCGTTCTATTGCGTGTGTCCATTTCTTTTTTGTGTATATAGTACTATGATATCTCATCTATCTCTCACGGTTGATACCGAGAAAGACGTCCAACCTTCGGCATTTCACCTGTACAAAATCGACGAGCTACAGATACGACCTCCAAATCATTGGATATACCATCCAATTCAAATTCCCATTCCATACCAACTTTATCACCACAATCTTCTAATAAAGTTCTTGTTTCTGTTGTTAATAAACCTTTAGTAACTAAAACATATATACCATATTCTCGAATTGCTATCGCCGCTTCTTCTAATAATTCACGAACCGCTTCATGATTGTTTTCTAATATTAGAACTTTATCCAATAGACCCTGATCGACGATACAATCATAAACAGCAGCCCGTTGTTTGTTTGGGTCCTGGACACGGATCTTGTCGCTGTTTGTCGTCGTCGAAGACGTTGTTGTTGTTGAGTCGGTTGTTGCCTTTGTCGTTGTCGTTATTTTTGTATTTGAAACAATAAGTTCGGTCCGTACCGTCGCTCCATTAGTACCACAATTTGCGATCATTGATGATGTAATAGAGCCTTTTGAAATCAAATCGTCGTTGGTATTGTTATCGTTGGAGCTATCGAAGACTTCATTGCAGTTTTCGTCGTCACATTCGAAGGTTATGACTGTTTCTACACCCGCCGTGCTAGTCTCCATTTCTTCTTCCATTTTAGTACATGTAGTTGTCGCGATTGGTGTTTCCGTGATCGATAAATAATCGTCATCGTCATCATCATCATCGTCATCGTCATTGGCATCATGATCTTCCATATTTAGAACTCTGAGAGATGTAATTTTTGCTTCGGGTTCATTCTCCCAAGGAAGTTTGACACGATTTACGCCATCTCCTTCTCCTTCTCCTTCTCTATCACCAACCATTAAACAATTTAATCCATTCGACATGGGTGGTGTAAAGTCTGCTAAATTATTCCGTTGAAATGAATCTTGCCATTCAACAATATTCTGTTGTTCATTCCGAATTTCTTCATTCCAAACAGATAAGGAATTTGTAATGGTTTGCTTTCCAGATTGGTCCCAATTATGAAAATCAAGTAACCAATTATCGGAATAGGATGCTAATCGACCAACTTTTTGAATTTTGTGATTCGAATCAGCATCCCATTCAATTGTATCGTTATCGTTGTTGTCCTTATTGGCAAACAACAAAGAAAAATGAGAATTATAATATATACTAATAGAATTGGAAGAAACTATCGACGACGAAGAAAACGAACTAACACGATGATTATCGACTAAGTCCAGTAAACTGACGATGATCAATATTAACTGTACGGTCGAATTCGTTTTATTAGCGACGTTGCTGTTGCTGTTGCTGTTGCTGTTGCTATTGCGCTTTCCTTGTCGTCGTCGTTGTCGTTGTCGTTGTTGTTGTTGTTGTTGTTGTTGTCGCATGTTGACTGACTGACTGACTCTCTTTGGGATGGGTAAAATACTTTTCTTGTTTGGAACTAACTTACGGATGCCTGCTTTGATTTTCCGTATTGTTGTGCAAGCTATAGCTTTCATACGAATAATGTCTTGTCGAATTAAAAACAGTTGGTGTCTTTAGCATAATTTCTGATCGGAATATGTTCTTCGATCTCTTGATCTTGTTGATTCGATTCAAGTGTCGTCAACGCAAAAGATACTGGGTTGAAATGGACACTGCTAAAAAAGATACTGGATCAAGTCACGGAATACTCGTGAATGATTAATTAGTCGAGTGAGTCGATTCAGCGACGTTCCTCCTCTGTTTTTTTCTGTTTTGTGTTCTTGAAGTTTGTTTGTATGTGAATGAAAGGATTGGCTGAAATTAAAGTTCTCAGCCAAGCAATTTTTTGCATATTCATTTTCGGAAGGATAAATTTTCGACCACGCTTTCTTGCTTTTTCTCACGACGAAAATTTTCTGGCGGACAAGAAGACAAAACCACCAACTGAACAAAAAACACAGGACCGAAATACGGTAAGGTATTTGCTAACGTTTCTTACGACATACAGTATGTAACTTTCACGCGATTACTGACGTAAAATTGAGAAAATTATAACGGCGGCGGTGTACATGTACTCTTTTGCCGACAAATTTTTGTTGAATTTTCGTGCTCTTTCGTCACCGCCGATAACTGCTGGCGTGGTTTTAATAAACTTACTTTTCAATTTTTTTTAATTAATTCACCAAATTTGTTGTTTGTGTGTTTGTGTTGTGGCTGTGTTTAGACAATTGGCTTGTCTTTGTCATATATTCTAACCATCCTCGACTCTCACAAAGTTATCAAACAATGTCTCCGTTATGCAACAAGAATCAAATTGAAAACGGTGTTGTCTTTTACATAAGTGACGACATCATCAAAAACAACAATGAGAAAGTACATGTAGTAGAGGAAGATGAAGAAGAATCATCAACATCAACAGCTCCAACTGTTACATCAGTATCATCGTCGTCATCATTATCATCATCATCATCATTATTATCATCATCGTGTTTAACATCCACAGCAAATACACATAATGAACAACAACAACATAAACATAAACAGAAACGATCTGTTTCTTTTTCAACTGAAGCTGCTGTACATGTTGGTGCTGTTATTAATCTTGATGATTATACCAATGAAGAAAAATATAATGCCTATTATTGTCTTGATGAAATGCGTACTATACGTCAGGAAATAAAAGATACTGTGGCATTACTGAATCGAATGATCCCCAGAGATGAAATTGAACTAACAGCTACTGATTCCTCATTTTGTTATCATGAACATACTGAGACACAATCTCAACGATCATTATTATGTATTCGAGGATTAGAAGGTAAAACACGGACCGGGAAACGTCAAAGAAGAGCCACACGAATGAAATCAATATCCGCTGTCTTTGATGAACAATCGATGCAAGTGATGGATGGTATTCATGATCCAATTATGATTGCTATGTCCTATAATGAATATAGTTATCCGATGCAGGTTGCTGCCTTTCAACGTGCTGCACACTATCAAAAAGAAGAGAAGGAAGCAAATGAGGAAGAAGAAGAACAGGCAGCAAATGCAAATAATAATAACAATGAGGATCAATCCTCAGTATCGTCCTTCTCATCAGTGTCATTATCATCAATATCATCTGCATCTGCATCTTCCTCTACGTACAACAACGCTGTTAGTATTGGACCTTCCAAATATGATTTTCACAAATGTCGATCCATGCAATTAATGCAGCTACCAAGCACGACGACGACAAAAACAACAACCACAAATAATCTTGATCTTTTGGAATTAGAACATCAAGAAGATGATGATTATGAATCCTCCTCATCATTCATTACTACGCATAATAATAATAATAATAATACTGTACATACTAATGCTACCAATACCGAAGAACAACAACATCAACACGTCGTTTCTTTGGATGGAATTATTATTATCCAAGATTTTCAACAACGAAATAATAATGATCGACAATATAACAATAACAATAATGGTATTGGTATTGGTATTGGTCATATGAGATTCCGTGATCGACTTGCATGTTTATTACCAACATCATCAACATCATCATCATCATCATCTCCAAATCGATCTACTACTACTACTAGTACTACTACTACTCGTAATAGACGAAATGGTCTTGGTGCTCTTCGAGTTGTACATATCTAGTAATACTGTAAATAGTACTTGAATTGAGACTGAGACAGAGCCACGCACACACGCACACGCTAAAAAATAACAATAAAATAGTTAACGAATAATGAATAATATAATAGAAACCATCATATGCTACTAATGATAACATTAACAAATAGAAGGAAAAACTTACTATTATTTCAAATCTTTACTCTTTTGTATTACACATTTATATAAAATAAAAACTCATAACGTTACTGTAGTTAGTGCTTGTAGTTTTCTTTTTTCTTTCAAGTCTGCAAGCAGAACAATTCTTTCAAGTACAAACAATCTTTCATCAGATTAGTTTACCGTGTACGATAACGGAGTACTGAAGTAAGATTTTGTTTTTGCTGAGATTACTTGACACAAAAAAAGACTTGAATAGTGTAGCCGTAAGTAAGCACGAACAACCAACAACATCATGTCATAATAGTATATAAGACTATACAGAATAGGATGTAGCTAGATAGCTATAGAGTCATACAAAAAAAAAAGCTTAAACAACTATATATATATATATTATACTCGCATAGGCTAGTACAGTAATAATAAGCATGCTATTTAGTTCAATTACATAGTGTTAAAAATTGTTGTTTAGGTATTGCGATGTGTACTGTACTCTTAAATTTCATATCTTATCATGTTTATCATTGTTGTTGTTGTTGTTCCTGTGATTCTGAATGCTTCTCGGATAATTCGATCATATCTATTATCAATAATTCTGCTAATGCATCCATTATGGGTTGTCCAGCTTTTGTTAATTGTCTATACAAATCAGTTTTAGCATTTGCCATATTTAATGGATGTGCTATTGGTAATAATGTTCCGTATCTTTTGAATTGTGCTTGTAATTCATTACTTGTATAACTTACTTGTCGTACCAGTTCCGGTGTCGATAATTGTAACCATGATGGTAACACATCTCGTGTATCAACGAAAATTTTATGCCATCCCAATTCATCTAATGAATCCACACAAGATCTCCTACTTGTTTTGTGATCGTCATCATCATCATCATCATCATCGTCACTGCCTGCGCTAGTGGTTGTCTTTGATTCTTCTTTCGCGACCGAAGAAGACGTTGTTGTTGCAGTTGTCACTTGCAATGCCACGTGGTCAACATTTCTCATCAACCTACCAGTACCAGTACCAGTACCAGTAGTACAAGTAGTACAAGTAGTATCGTCATAATCAGGATCTTGATGATAATGTACGGAATTACTGTTAGAAGACAAAAATGCACCCGATGAAACAGATACTAAAAAATCAGTATTGTATGCATTAGCAACAACAATTCGTTTCTGGAATTGCTGTAGTGGATGTAAATAATCACGATTATTATTATCATCCTCATCATCAGAATGAGGACGACGACACATATCCATAACAACAGTTGAATTATTACTACTAAATAGATCATCCATCGATTGTTGTTGCATAACAGTTGCAACGTACGGTTCAACCCATTTTGGTAATTCAATAAACGTTTCTTGTGATACACCCAAATGTGGTGAAGATGTCGTACCGAAAATTAATGGAAGTATCTTATCGAATGATTTGGTATTGTAATATAGTTCTGCCAATGCATAACGACTATATAGTCCTCCTAATGAATTTCCGATCAAGGATAATGTCACAATCGTTTCCGTCGAATTTGAATTTGAATTTGAATTTGAATTCGAACTCGAATGCTCCTGGATATCAGCTGTATATTGTTGTATCCAAGCCGAAATTTCAACTGCTAAACGTTCTCCACCCTTAGCGATCCCATCAGTCGAATTATTTACATTGGCCTTAGAAGATAATATGACAAACTGGTGTTTGTTTTGATTCTGGTTTATACAAGAACCATCCTCAATGTCATTCTTATTATACGAATTCGAATTTGAAAGTAATAATTCTTGAATTGATTTCTTACTTTTTTCAATCAAAGCTTCACTTAAATAATCCTGTTCACGATCGGAACCCAAATATCCATGTACAAGAACCACAAGATGATAGTAATTATTTGTTGTTTTATTCTTTGACGAACACTGTTGTTCGGCAATTGATTCTGCTGCCGTCGCCGTGCTTACAGTGACAACAAGGGTAACAATTAGAAACAAAAACCGCAATAATATTCGTCGCGTCATTCGTTGTGGTGCTGATTTTCTTGTTTTTGGTAATAGCCCTACTATCGGTCGAATCATCTTTGCTACTTTGTTTGTCTATTTGAAATTACGTTACTAATGAAGATGTTATTCTCCTTGCTTTCTTTGATCTCCCTCTCTCTCTCTCTCTCTCTCTCTCTCTCCTCTCTTACGGTTTTAATTGTTGTTACTAAAGACGTTACGGTACATCATGCTTTGCTTTTGTGGTGATATGGGAGGAACGCGAAAATTAGAGATCTATCAAAGATCTAGCTAATTGCTGCATTTTATTCGAGTGAGTCGAGTCGAACAATTCCGCTATGCGGTATCCGTTGAAAGTTTATTGCTTTCGTGCACCTCGACACTTTCACCGAAGTCGATCGATGTCGAAGAACGAAGATCGCCCATCTTCGAAGAATCTTGATTGTGAATCACATCACATGATAAATTAAAAAACTGACAAAAAACGACAATGAGATAGAATAACGATTTCCATCAATTAGAATTTGATGAATACGGCGATAAACGTATAAGAAGGTGTAATAATCCTTACTTTTCTTCAGGTGCCTTAAGAAAGAAATCAGGGTAACCAAGAATTGGAATCAATCAATCAATCAAACAATCTAAATACCGTATTCGACTAGACTAGACTAGACTAGAATACTAAACTACTAGACTAGACCATCATGGCTCCTTCTTTCGATCATCAAAAAAGCAGCAAAAATGAATCGTCTTCTGGCGAATCTGCACCCTTGTTGCAACAAACCAACACTGCAGGCATTCCCATACAGCAGCAGCAGCAGCAGCCATATGGTACCGCAACAGTACCGTCACCATACGATCCGAATAATGCTATGATGACAGGAGGATATTTTGTGCCTCCTCCTGGACATTATCCCCCACCTGGAACTAGCTCTGTGTTCTCCCAGCAATTGCAACAGCAGCAACAGCAACAACATAGTCCGATTATCATTCATTCGGCCATTCAACCATCGTCACAAGTAATAGGCGCAATACCAGGAACATCAGGAATGCCGCCACAGCCTCCATTTTTGTATCCATTCCCTCCACAACAACAGCAACAACAACAACAACAAAACGCTGGTGGTCCTGGTGCACCGTATCCGTATCCACCACCACCCATGGGGTATCCAATGCAACAGCCGCAGCAGCAACAGTATCAACAACGGCAGTATCAGCAGCAGCTGCAGCAATATCAACTTTCATCATCTCCCAAAACGTCGTCGCGAATGGGGATACAAGTAGGTAGCAACAACAATAGCGCTCGCCGGACAGTAGGTGAAGCCTCTCATTCTTCTTCAGGTTTGCCATCCATGAATGATATTTTCGGTGGATCTGGTGGGAATGAATCGCAACCAATACTAGGCAGTAACAATCCCACTACTACTACTTCTGCTCTTCCTCCTCTCGGAGGTACCAGCAGCGGGTACGGTAGTACAGGCGCATCACCAGAAGTTTACAATGTTCCAGTACAAACCCGTCGGCTACCTCCATCGGGACGATCACAGCAACAATTTGCAGCACTTAAGGGAGGAGTTAGTAGTAATGGTCAGAAAAGTACTCCTAGTAAAAATCATCGTCGAGCCAATTCTGATGCTCCCCTCCGAACGAACCGAGCTCATCGTCGAAATAAATCTGGTGATGGTACCTTACTACCTCCCCTTCGTGAACCTGGTACAGGTACTGGGCATAATCGATCACGAACACTCAGTGGTGGAAATCCTCTTCTCCTGAAATCGCGTCATCGACGAGGGAATAGTTCCAACAGTTACCATAGTATGGCCGGTGACAGCTTCGGTGCAGGATCGCGCGATTCTAGTATGATGTCGATGCGATCGAATATTGCCAAGTCTTCTCTATTTGGTGGTATCGACGAACAGGGGCGACCTATTATGTACTATCCATATGAGGCTATCCGTCTTGTTATGATACCCGATAAAGGAAAAAGTAGATCCAACAAAACAAGTCTTAGAAACAGTAATTCTACTGGATCCAACGATGATGATACAGCGGAGCAAGAAGAAGAACTTCCTTTGACTGTAGGTCACTTGTATAGTGACGGGCCGGCCAATATAGAGGATTACTATGAAGATTATCATCGGATTAGTGATGATCTGGAACAAGGTATTACGCCACAATGGGAATCGTTAGATATCCATCCCATCCTTCGAAAGTCTGCCGGTGGCAAAAGTGGAGGAGGAGGAAAGCACGCCGCATGTGGTTGTGAATGCACTAATTGTCATGCATGTTTGGGCAAACAAGATTTGTTACCACCAACCAATTACGTTGTTGCTATTTCAGATGATATATATAGACGAATGTTCTCTGAAGTGGCTGACGCACAAAATTTGCCCTGTGGATTATTCTTTTGTGGACATCACGAGGATGTTCACTATCCAAGTGTCTGGATTCCAGGAACCTTAGTAATCATTTTGTTCGGAGGTATTATTTACATGTCCTATTGTACTGGTTTTGTCAACTAGTAGAATAGAGACAGTAAGTATACCCACGAGACTGAATAAGAAGGACACACGCACATAACATAAATCTAAAGATTAGCTATCCCTAAGAGTAAGAACCTAGTCCGACTGAATAATACTAACAGTATTATACTATTTTACGCAGAATCTATTTGCTTATGGTAGAAGATGTCTTCCTGTTTCGATTTTGATTATTCTTGCTTCCTTTGTAGCTACCGTCGTTTTGTCTAGAAGTAGGTCTTGACTTTGCTGGTTTTGATTGACTGTCATCATTTTGAATTGGACCATCTAATGCGGCAATTCCAAGTTTTTTCACTGCTTGTGAGGCTTCAAAATATCCTTTCTTGAATCCCACAGATTCTGATTTAGAAGAATTCCCGTTTTCGTCTTTGTCTGACGATGCATTTATTAAATGTTGTGCCAATCGTCGTCCACTCGTCCAGGCGCCAGCGATAGATGGTTCCATCAGCCAATCTCCACAAACACCCACTTGATACCTTGGATCGTATATAAATCCAGACGAACCAGAATCTTTAGATTTTTTGTCGTCGTTTGATGGGTCACCCCGCCATACATTCAAAGGAACGGCTGCGCCCCATAGTTGCAATCGAGATTCAACAACTTGGCTTTGTAACGTTGCTGTGGTACCATCGCTATTATTGTTGTTGTTGTTGTTGCCAATTATATCTTCTTGTAACGAATCAACTAATAATTTAGTTACATTTTCTATGACATCTTCGGGTAAATTTTCTTGGGGAGCCTTATACTTCTTAGCAAATTGCGCCGTTGACATGATTGTCCAAACTTCAAAATTATTATTATTTTTGTCGTCGTCGTTTTCGTTGTCTTTGTTGTACGTGGTGGTAGGATATTTGTTAGTTTGACACGTTACCAGTCCAAGTCTGGGATGATCCTGGACGAATCCAGCAATAAATGATTCCGATTTCTGAAGAGATTGTGACAAAATCGATGGTCCCTTCAAACACAACGTTAAACTATATAAACTATTCAATGTCATCTTTTCTCCACCATTGGCTGGAACACGATCACTAAAATTAACTCTCAATAGACTGTGTACGTCTTTTGCGGGTGTTTTACTCATCAGTCGGTCTGCACATTTACCATTATGAGCTATAATCAAATGATCATGTTTTCCTATGGTCTTTCCTGACGCTCTGACGTTCCAATTATCAATAGCCTTTGTATTTTCGCTAGTACATCCCAATGGAGCCGGAGGTCCTTGATATTTGACCCCAGACGATGGTGAGACCCAAACATCTTGTTTGATATTGAAAGCATTTCCACTTGTTAATGCACTCACCAGTGATGACATACCCTCGGGTGGATAATAAAAATTCTGTTGTGGCTTGTCAATATCATCATCAACTGACGAAGACGGGTTCAGACATAATGCCTCACATATAGGAGGATTTGAATTCTTCTTCTTTTTAAAAACATATACACTATCCGATGGTGCTGTTCGAAGAATACCTTGATCGACCCAATTCTCGACTTGTTGGTCAAAATCTGTTTTCCACGACGTTGCCGATGATGATAATGATGCTGTCGAGGTACTTGTGATGAATTGCGCTGCATGATCGAATCGAAAACGAGATAAGATAGGAAACTCTGTATTGGCGTTGCTATTCATATCATCTTTTGATCGATCATTGGATTGACGAGATGAGGCACGACCACCAGGTCGTACGCGACCAGTATCGTACTTGAAACAGAAAAGGATAGAGAGAGAAAGTGGACATTTAGTGCGGTAATTGTTGTTTCGAGTTGAGAGTTATGATTTAAAAACCTTCGTCGCGTTCGTTCGTCGAGTACTGCTTAATGAATTAACTTACAACAGTTACGTCGTAAGCGTACTGTAAATGTCGTGCACACGATAATCCAGCAACACCTCCACCTATAATACCAACGGTGGCCATTTTCTTATTGTTATCATTGTCATGAGTGTTGCTACCACGTAGCAGCGATGATGATGATGATGATGATGCCCTTATTGTCGTTTTCACACCAATATTATTCTGGATATTAACATTCTGTCTCGTCGCTGGAACGCGTCGACTATTATTAGTAGTACGCATACCGGTATGATGTGTAGAGAAACAAGAAACAGAATAGAAGCGAGATATTTTTGACGTCACTCCGATAATGGTCATCAAAGCACAAAGGAAGGATCTTTTCAGCATATTATTGTGTTGTTATTTCTTGATGAAATTTCGAATTTAACTCTCTTTTTACAGGTACGATGTTACTTTTGTCTCATTCCTCGATCATTGCATCTCTTTATGTTTGAATATTAGTTACTGTAAGTTACTGATGCTGTGTGATGGTGAGAAATTAACATTATGTTGACGTCGTCATAATGTTCGTGAGTCACAGATCTTAATTGGGGGGAGGGTCAAGCATTGTTGACATATATAAGGGGGAACATAATCAATATACTTTCGAACTCTGATATACAGAACAGTACATTGTAGGACCATGTAGTTTTGGCTTGCTCCACTAAAGTATCAGGTAGCTGGGTTTGTATGGTTGGCAGGCAATGTCGTCAGTGTTTTTCTTTGTGAGGTACTAGTATACGTAGTTTAATGCACTCCATTAAATCAAAAATAATTTGAAGAAAGTGCCAATGACTACAGATACGACGACGACTAAACATCAAAACATAAATTCTCGTTCAGCAGGCTATAATTCGTTCCCTTGCTAAAGTGACATCTCCCTGTTCCAGAAATATTTGTCCACAGTTGGAACGAAAAAACTGAATCTCTTTATCGCGTATGTATGTCAAAATGATTCTTTTTTTCCTTCCTATAATCAAAGAAAACGTTTACGATAACACTTTAAAAACAAATTGATATGCTTACAGATCTTTTTTCTTTGAATTTATTTTGTATGTACTTTTCATGGAGTCTATCGTAGTCGAAAGTTCTGAGTATATATCAGTCTCTCTACTAACTCGATTGGATTCCCATTTGCAATAATTCTTTACTAAATGATACAGATCTTTCCACCCATTCGACGTGACCTCTTCAATCAAGACGCACAGACGTCCAGCCTCTTTTTCATGTACTACAAATGCTTCTTTGAGTTTCGTTTCATTCCGTTCCAGTCTTTCTTCTTGTGACGGTGGGATAGTTTTACCCTTTTCTTCTAAATTATTTGCTTTTTGCCGTAGAGTGTCGACTTTCTTTTCGTAGTAGGAACGATCACCTTGTAATTTTCTTACCTTCTTCAATTCACTTTCCACTTGTTCTAGAACAGTCTTTTCCCATTCAATAGCATAGTCGACAACTCGATCATTATATTCTCGTTCATTGACGATCCCTTGAGTTGCGGCGAGCTGTTCCAGAGCCTTCACACTTCGAATGGTATTTGATTTTTTAACTTGTGCCACTACCGTGCTGTTCGTGGTCGGATCTTCGCGGATTGTTTGAAGTATTTGTGTCGATTCTCCATTCAAAGGTTTTCCGACATCGTCAAAGAGTGGCGATTTCTCAGACAGTAGTCCTAAATGCATCACAAATTTATTTCTGGAGGTATTCATTTTTCTTGTCGTGTCGGCGTAGTCTTTTGCTAATGATACTACTAATCGCAATTTCTTCTTGGTTATTTCCCAATCAGCTGTTAAAGGAACGAGTTCCGGACTCCTGTTCTTAGTTTGAGAGACAGCCTCGACCGCTCGATTCAATCGTTCTGAAATTCGAACTTGTGCAGTAACAACTACTGCGGTCGTCCCTTCACCATTTTTCGCCGTAGTTGCATTTTTCTTGAAGACACTGCTCTTCTTATTTGCTGACGACGATGAAGTGGAATCTCTCGAACAAGTTGATGATCGCAGAGACGGCATTGTTATTCTGAGCTAGGTGGCCTGTTTTGAAGGATAAATTTTCGTTCTTCTTGGTGTTCAATCAATCATCGTCGTATCTAATCAATAACCTTCTACTTGCTTTGCATATATGGTACGATATATGACGACAATGTGGAGAGACAGTGTCAAATGTCAAATTCCATTCAAAATATTATTATGTGTATCGTCGAATCGAATAAAAAGATCTGTCGGCGGGAACAGAAATTGTAGTGTGGCGGGTCACTCATTAAATTCTTGAAAATGACTGATGTCAAGGCAAGACTCGAAGACTGACTTGATTGAGTAGGCATTTCGAATTTTTCGTTCAAACGTGGATCGACATTGAAGCCTCCATCAAAAACATCTTTTTTCTCCATCTTCTTATTTCTTATTTCTTATTGCTGATCGATCTTACGCATTGATTGTTATTTGAATTCATTCCTTCAATACTGTACTCACAACTGTGTCTTAATTATTAATAGACAAACGCACACAACTCATATCGCCCTTTCATTCCACACATTGATCATCATTATTATGACTGTGATCGCTCTCTTTCATCTTACGTTACTGCTGATAGTCGGACTATCAAATGTGAACGCCTTTCAATCCGCTCAACATACTTTTCAATATCGTCCTATTTCTGATGCCAACAATCATTATCACGTCCCTTCTATTACTACGACTACTACTACTACTACTACTACTACAAATACACGTACAAGATGTGATCGGTCAATACTTGTATGCTCTGGCTTTATGGATGACATCCAGGGTTTCTTCAAAAGTTTTACTACCAAGGCAAGCGCTTCACATATTCTCATTAAGGGTGGGGAGGAAGCAGCTGACAAACTTGAAGAGATCAAGGCGGAGATTGATGATTCTCCTGTAAAATTTGCCAAGGCTGCAGCACAGTACAGTCAATGTCCGTCGGCATCAAAGGGTGGAGATTTAGGTGAATTTGGTCCTGGTTCGATGGTAAAAGAATTCGATGCGGTTGTTTTTACTGATCCAATAAATACCACGATCGGTCCCATCAAAACAAGTTTTGGTTATCATTTAATTTATGTTCGAGAAAGGACAGAGTGAATACTAAAATTATAATAACGCTAAAGGAGATTATTCTCCCACGGGATAAAATGAAATTATAATGATCAGATTAGATATCAGATGAGGAAAAAGAATTCCCAAATTATTATAAAGGTAAGACTTGAATATAAGTAGTCATCTAGGTAGTTCCTGCATAAATTTCAGAAAGAGCCTTTCCATGACGTATTAAATAGTAAATAGCAGTGGCATCTTTCCGATTAGGTAAAAAACCCTTAGACGAAGTGGAGTATGCTCTTTCTATAACGAGCGGCCAAAGTGAAGGTGGTATACTATTATTAGTTTTCTTTAATCCCTCTGTTGTTTTAATCTCTTTTTCTTCTTCTTTTTCCAATGAATGAGTGGATGTGGTTGTAAAGTTATGAACAGTACAACTATCAGTTGCACTCGTTATGTTACTATGTGTAGTATTAGTTGTTGTAGTAGCAGTCGATCTTCTTGATTTGTTATTGTTGTTGAAAAAAATTAACGGTCGATGTTGTTCCACGAGAACACGACCACCACGATTGAGACGTAGTAAGTATTCGATCGGTGGATCCCAATCTTCCCAACTGGGTGTTAATGATCCCAATAGAGGAAAGTATCGTAGTAACAATAATTCAAATGCTTCTTTTTCACGAGGATGATTCGTCCGATATTTCAAAATTGGATTATGTTGTAAATTTAAGATACGAAGAGAATGGTAGTGATGAACAGTAGTATGAGGATGATGATGATGACTGGTGATACTGTTGTTGTTGTTGATACCAGTTATTGTTTTTGATGATACAATCGGTAATTTGTCTTCTACTGCATGTTCATCCTGCAGCTTTTCTTCTATTGGTTGTTCATCTCTGTCATCTCTAGTTCGAATAGGATTTTGTTTTTCGTTGGACTTGTCGTCATCGTCGAGATCCTCCAGCAAAAATTGAAGAGTACGAATTTGATTTCCCGACACATCAATACTGTATAAGTTGGGATAATATAGTACGACCAATATTAAAAGTCGTTCAAGCCCTCGTTTAGTCATTCCGGAGTGTTTCCATACAAATCTTTTTAAAGTACTACTAGTATTATTATGTGGTGGTAGAAGAGAGTGATGAGGAACCGTTGGTGTTTTTGTTGTGTCGTTACCATCCTCACTTCTACCATTCTTTTTTGGAGGAGAAAGAAAATCGAGAATGACATCCAAAACATCATTGTTCAAAAATGAAAATCGAATTTCCTGTAGTTGTGGTACTTGCCGGTTCTTCTTCTTCTTGTTCTTCTTCTTCTTCTTGGAACATTCTTGATTGCTATCACTATCACAATCAGAAATGATAGTAGTTGTTGCTATTATCGCCGTCGTCGTCATCCATTTCATCCAATCTCCCATGGAGTGAGCGGTCCATATTCCACCATGGATTTCCATCGTTACGAGATTAGATAAAGATTGAGAAGCATCATGTGGATGTTGTGGTACCATCAAACTCCCATGACAAAGATGTAGTTCAAGACATTGTAAATTTGGAAAATTACATAACGACAATGGAAGAGACCGACAATGACACAATATGAGCTTTTGTAATTTCTGGAATTTTTCTATAGATGCTGATAGGTCCCAATACGAACTAAAGTCATCGTCGTTGTTGTTGTTGTTGTTATTATTATCTTCGTTTCGTCGTCGTTGTCGTTCTCGAGGAGATTGTTCTTTCTTCCCAAGTATCAATTCTACAACATGACCTCCAACATCAACTTTCACTTTCGATGACAATATCAGATTAATATTCCTGTCAAGTACACTACCATGACCAGCAATTCTCAAAAGAAAAATAACAACTTCTCGTTCATTGGAGTTTATCCTATCCCATGAGCCTCTCCGTAGCAGTATTGTTTCGTTTCGTTTCATTTTACTTCTGAGATGGTATGTTGTTTCACTTTTACCTCTCTCTCTCTCTCTCTATGTTTAACTAATAGTAAAGTTATATGAACGAAGTGGTGATCGATACATGTAATGTATTATTAATATTGGATAAGTTTAAGTTTAGTTGTACATTGCTTGATTGCATGCTTTGATACAGTATTGAATATGTATATCCATTTTTCACAGATTCTTTATATGAGTGCGTGAGTCACATTTCACTATACCAGTATTGAGTATTATTGATGCACGATCGCACGTTCGGTTCGCGTTTTAAGGTAAACTTGCTGTGATTAAGAAAAAATTAAAATTCATACCCACGTCATCACTCGTCATCATCTCATCGCAGTAAACAATAACAAGGACTTTAAATTCAATTGCTGTTAATACTTCTACACTTAAGCTTACTCACTTACCTCACCATTGCTCGGCTTTATGTCGATCACTCTTTACTTGATCTACAATGACATCGACCATATCAAGAAATAATAACCAATTCGATGTGCCAATATCAGAAAAATCACTGCTATTGGCGTCTTCGAACAACAACAACAAAATTAGCTCGACGCCGACGACGAAAGGAAGCAGCAGCATCAACAATGACAAAGAAGATGATACAGGTGATGAGAATAAGAAACGAAAAAGCTTACGATCCACAACGGTCGTTCTTTCTTTTTGTTTACTTATTCAGTCGTATCTGTTAGTGTCTGTCTTTCCATATTCAGGTTTTTTAGCAATGCATTTAATACCAAATTTGAATGAAGAAACTGCAGGAAGTTATGCTGGATTGATTGCATCGTCCTTTATGATTGGACGAACATTTAGTAGCTTTGAATGGGGGAAAGCTGCCGATCGGTACGGTCGTGTATTTGTGATTAAAACATCACTCTTCCTATCCGCAATATTTTCCATTTTCTTTGGTTTAGCACCAACATTTTGTACAGCTTTGCTGTTACGATGTTTACTCGGGTTGAGTAATGGACTGATTGGACCTATAAAAACGATGGTGTCCGAATATGCTCGTGGCGATAAAAATAAAGAAACCCAAATGATGGCAATTGTTATGGGGATGTGGGGATATGGGTTTCTTATCAATCCAGCAATTTCTGGTTATTTATCTGATCCTATTAAGCAATATCCGAATGTTGAATTTGGGTACGCATTGGAACATATCCTTGAGATATACCCGTTCTTACTTCCCAACGTCCTTGGTTCTATCTTATGTATACTAGGTTATTTCTTGGTAGATAATTATGTAGAAGAAACCTTACCAGAAGAAAAACGACAACAATTTTGCTTCAATGATATTCTACCATGTTGCTGCATCAAAACCAATAATGCCATCATCCGAAATGTTTCGTCTTGGGGTTTATTTAAACATTTACATAATTCTGAAGGTGAAATCTTGGAGGATTCAGGTATCGTGTTGTCGCCATCTGAAGTGGAGGATGGAGTGATGATAGACGACGACGACGAAGAAGAAGAAAAACCGGCTACTATTTTATCGCTACTTGCACGGTATGAAACACGCCAACATCTTTTGGTATATTGGATCTATTCATTTTTAATTATCACCGTTGATGAAATATTCCCACTTTATTGTATATCAAAAACATCTGGTTTGGGTATAACAGAAAAAGTTATCGGAAATATTATGTCTGGGACTGGGCTCTTTTATATTATTGTTCAATATTTTATTTTAACAAGACTCGTTGATCGATTTGGTCTATACAGTGCCTTACGAACCGGTACCTTTTTGAGTATCCCACTGGCTTGTTTGATTCCCGTATCATTAATAACGAACAGATATGTACTAGAGGGGACATTGAATTTATTGACGATTATATATCTGAGTTTCGTTTATGCTATGATCCGAGCATTTTCATCTGTGGTATTTTCCGTTATTACGATGACAACCAATGGAACTGTTCCTGCTCATCATCGAGGAACGATGAATGGTCTATCAATGCTTGGTGGATCACTCGCGAAAAGCTGTGGCCCACTTTTTGGTGGGTTGCTATTTTCAAATAGTGTTAGTCGTATTACTCCTCCATTCGGATCAGTCTTCGTATATTGTGTTATATCAGCTTTAGGTATTTGTCTCGGTATACTTACATTGTTTTTGAAAGAATACGATCAACATCACAAGAACGAAGAAATATCTAAAGCTAAGAAAGACCACGATAAGGAACTGGGAGAGAAACCTCTTACATTCTAAAACAACTTTTTGTTCTAAATGGATCTAATTTTTTTTTGTTCAAGTACATTCTAGTTACACTTTTCTTTTCATTCATTACTATTCTCCGAAAAATCGCTATGTAGATAAATAGTTAGATAAGTATAATCTGTACTAACCTTAGTGAAAATCGTGTTTGGGTTAATATTGTTTTGATTTATATTGTTGTTGTTACTTTTACATGATGACGTGATGCGGTGTTGCTACTACTACTATTATTATTATTATTACTTTCATTATTTCATTTTGATTTGATTTTGAATTATAATCGATTTATTTTGTGAGATAAATTCGATTTTTTTAATGATTAAGCCAAATAAAAAAACCCAACCACGTAAAGTTGATGATCAAGATAAGTGCAAAAAATTTGTCTGAGACAGTAATCAATCCTTCTTTGACTCTATCGCCGGCCTTTTCACCAGCTTCCTTCACCCCTTCTTTGACTTTTTCACTGGCAATCAGCATCCCTTCTTTGATGTTCTTGCCGCCTTTGTCACCTAGTTCTTTACCTAGTTCTTTAAACCCTTGACGACAATCACGCGCAAACCTATCCGTAAGCCCTTTTTTCTTCAGCGGAGTGAGTGCCTTGTCGTCGTCACTGTTTGATTTAGTTGAACTTGTGGGTGGCGCGTCTTCGTCGCTGCTGTTTAATCTAGCTGAACTTTCATCTTCGCTTTGTGATAATTGAATAGATGGAGGAACTTCGCTGTTGTCTCTGTTAGCTGGTTGTGTCAAGAAGTCGTTGACGGATGTTTTCAAAATTTGGCGGCGTTGTCGCCTCTTGAAGATGTTTGGTATTGCCATTTTGTATTGATTTTTGATATAGTTAGTTTTGTAGCAAGGTATAAATTCTAAGTGGTGATTTGATATATTGTGAAACAAATTCGATGATGATGATAGACAAGGGTTTTTGATTGTGGCACCCAGTATCTCTCCTTAGCTCTATAGCTCTTCTTCTGTGTTTGTCGATCGCTCATTTGATTATCCGTTTCCTATTTCTTTCTGTTTCTCTACTTGTACCGAACCGTACTGTACATAATGATGAATGCTCCGTTTCTATTCTGTGTCATGATGAATGATCCGTTTCTGTTTCTGTTTCTTTTTCTGTTCGAAGCTAGGCCAACACGCCCATACTATACACATGAATAGGAAGAAATTACCATCTCTGTGCCGCCAGGTGTGCATCTTCTTCTTCTTGCTTCTCACATTATCTTGATATTTTTAATTCTACTGTATCATTATTTATTGTCTTGGTATAATAATCGATCGATCGATATATTATTCGTACGTTGTTCGAAGAAAGAGGAAAAAAATTGTTTCGAATTTTAAAGATTAATTCACGAATTGAATTCCGTATGATTCGTGACTCCCTTATTCGATGACGTACGGTATAATACAGTACTGCGACATAAACATCAAACACCAATCAAAAACATTTACTGTTTATTTTGCGTGTAATAGTAAACGACGAAGTGTGTGATGTCTACGAATTTTTTGATACGACCAATAAACAATGTGATCCATTGCAAGTGGACAGTACATTATTTACTATCTGAATGAAGAAGATCGCTGCCGACGATGATGATAATAGCAAGAAAATTTATACTAGTGGGACTGTTGGTTCTATCATTGGCTTTTAACAATAATCACTGTGGTGCGGATGCTTTCTGTACGTTTGATTTTAGCGGCAGCAGTTCACAGAATTGTTATAGATCGGACGATATTGTTATTGTGAATAGAAATGGAAATTTCCCGCTATTCTTTTCGTCATCGTCAACGTCAACGCCATCACCGCCGGTACTGTCATCGACACGACGGAAAACGTCGAAAGCAACAACAACGTACCTTTCTACAAATACAGTAATAAACTTAAAAGAACAACGGGAGTCGTCGTCTACTAGAATATTTTTGGTATCGGAAGAAGATGTATTAGAAGCCGTGGAATATGCCGAAACATCATGGGCAGAAGCATTAGAGGCACGGAAAACAGCAAATGAATTAAGTGATAAAGCAGAAGAGGAGGCAGAGGCTACGGCCGAACTTGCAAAAAAAGCAGAAAATATATTTGACGATCGTTCCAAAAGGGTGACGATGGAACAATTAGTGCAAGTGGATGAAGTCGCTAAAAATAGTTTGGATGCAACCTCATCTTTAAATCGTGCCATGGAAGCAAGTGATGAAGCAGATCGATTAGAACAAGAAGCCGAAGAAGCTTTACGAAAAAGTGAAGAACGCCTTGATCAACATTTAAAAGATTATTCAGACTCTTCATTGGCCTAATCGAATAATACGCTAGTACTATTGCTATTTGAAACAAGAAATCATGACCGGAAAATCTTGTCACTAGTAGATCCTAAAAGAAGATTATTCACCGTTTTAATTTCTTTTCTATTAAGAACGAACAGATAAATCAATCAATATTTTTAAGTTCGAAAATATTAATCTACTGCGTATGTTGAATGTGTGCTGATGAAATATCTACTGTGTGTGTGTGTGTGCTGATTGAAATATGCTAGTGGAGCAAGAAGAGTGTTGGTTGTGTACTTGTTTTGTAAACACCTACTTCACGTTTTTCTAGTATTGTCGATTGATTCAGATGGCATCGACCATTCTTTATATTCACCTTTTGTTTTGTTTTATTCACCCATTTACTTTGTCCTCGTCCAACACTGGAACTACGTAGTTTCTTACTAGCAGTGAT
>FMBT01000489.1:0-78329 GCA_900095095.1 Fragilariopsis cylindrus CCMP1102 | reverse complement strand
GTAGAGTAAGAAGTAAATAGGATTGACGATAGTGTGTCTTTTGTTTTGTCGTCGTCTTTCGAATGAATGAATAAAGAAGAAGGAGCAAGAAGCGGCCATGCCGTGATTGCGCTTACGTAAATCATTATCGGAAGTAGCAACAAGCAAGAAGCTAGAATTGGCAATGCTGCGTAAAAAAAGCATTCGCCACAATAAATTTGACACCAACAGCTACAATATCCACGACTGATTTCAGTCACACGATTTTCGAGTCACGCATTCATATTCATACATATGTTCATACAATTATACCGTATGATCATATGTTGGGTCCGCCAAGTGGAATAGCCCACTTGGAACACTTTATTATCTTTTGTTTCTAACCATGGAGACGCAAGATTCATTTCGATTGATATTGAGTTAAAAAGAAGATGGAATACTGACCATGGGATTCCACACTCTTTTTCTAAATAGTAATAGTAATAACTTATGATGAGATAATTGTGAATCATTATACATCATTATACATACCACCGTACGGTGGTCATTGTCATTGTAATTTACCTACTAGCTTATTGTCTATGTCGCCGGTGATCATACGTACGTATTGTATTGTATTGTATTAGAAGGAGATGAGTTCAATTCATCATATGACGCGCCATGGAGATTGTCGGGAGATGTGCGGAACGATCGAAGATCCTTTCCAGCAAACTGTACATCCTTCTTATCCCCATAGCATTCACGAATTTGCTGCTAGCATACTCAGCTCTATCATATGACATGTTGTTGTTGTTGTTGTGTTGTTGTTGTTGTGGTTGTGTTCGATTCGATTCGGAAAAAGAAGAAAAATAGCTTCAGTGTTTTGCATCATGATACTGTCCTTACTCAAACAACCAACTGTTTTCAAACTAACGGACAACACCACCGGCCGATGATGTTGTGTCAGGTTCCAACAAAAGAGATGTAGGAGTAGAGGAAATATACGACGTACTTTCGTTCTCGTTTGTTTCTTTTTCTTTTTGTTTCCTATTTATTATTATCATTGTTATTATTATTATTATTAGTTGTTGTGTTGTTGTGGTTGTGGTTGTGGTTGTGTTGTTTGTTGTGTTGTGGTTGACGACAACAAAATAGCTTCAGTTGGATTTTCGACGGACCGTTGAACGTGTGGTTTAGGTTTTGTGTCTTGTAATCATACAATACGTCAACAACCTTTCGGTACAAGTACACCAAACAAAACGCACAAAAAAGTCGACACAACAAGTGATGCACGATGATGATTAGAACACGTTGCGTGAAGATGTGAGGAGAAAAAGCTTTTTTGAGCGCGTGCCAAAAGCGAACGAAAATAGCTTGTTCGTCTAACATGTTTCGATTTACTCAGCGCGCGAAAGATAGTCGTCGCGCAAAACTAAAAACATAATTTAGGCCCTATTTCTTCTCTTCGGATGGTCCTGACGACTAATGAGGCCGATGTTTTTTCTTTTTTCTGGTTTTTTTTTAAAGTAAATCATCATGCCGACCATGAGTCATGCCGGTACCAAACAAGTCTCCTATAGTAGTTTCCTTGGTGGACACTGTATCGAGTTTGACAAGAGAAAAGCACAAATGGGATTACTGCCGCGGAATATGAGATTATTCCTACATTCTATTTATTCCCTTACTATGGTTATGAACAACAATAACAACCAGCAACAACAGCAATAACGATAACGATAACAGTATGATGTCTACGAAAAAACTGAAAATTTTATGCCTTCATGGTAGACAACAATCAGCTGCAATGATGTCAAATAAAATCGCTGGTGCACGTAAAAAACTACAGCGTGTATATGAATTAGATTTCTTAGATGCACCGTTTGAAATAGAACAAGTAGGAACAACAACAACAATATGCTCAACAACAACGACAAAGTCGGAATGATCAACAACAAAGTCAACCAACAACCGACAATTGGAATGGTGGACTAGTAGTAATCATAATACTAATTGTAATAGTATGATGGAAGCATATGAATATGTAATAGAATCAACAAAGATAAAAATTATGATGCCATAATAGGATTTTCACAAGGTGGATTATTAGGAACAGCAATGGTATCATTGGGTTATTTTCCAACTGTACGTGCTGTTGTTACAGCTGGATCACCATATCGTACAGAACCATTTGACATCATTAAACTAATGGAGGAACAACAAAAAGAACAAGAAGAAGAAGAAGGAAATAATGTACCAAAATTACATTTTGCTGGTGAAACTGATAGTATGGTACCAATAGAATCCACAAAATTACTTTGTGAACATGGTGGGAATGGTCGTATAATTATTCATGAAAAGGGTCATTTATTTCCAACAAAAGCTGCCTATGTGAATGAAATGTTAGACTTTTTAGAATTATCATTGGAATCGGCAGATAGTAAATGAATATGGTTAAAATCTTATTTTCTTTTGTGCTACAATATGCTATTGAGTTATTGAATGGCATTGTGTTTCATTTTATTCGTCAGTTTCATTGCTTCTAATATACCATCCACATCACAATTTTTAGTCATTAGTTTTTCAACTGCTTTATCCAATGTATCAGATAATATCCTATCTTCGGCGGGATCATCATCGTCATCATCAATGATGTTATCATCGTTATCATCAAAGAATGTTGGTGGACACCAAATGTTAATTTCATTATGGTCAAGAAATGCTGGTATTTGTATTCCAGAGGCATGTAACATTGTTCTGCTACTACTAGTACTAGTACTAGTACCAGAATTTCCCCCGTTACCACCATCCTTATAAATTGGATCACCAAGTAAAGGTATACCCATAGATTTTGCCGCAACTCGTAATTGATGTGTCTTACCAGTATACGGTCGAAACATAACAGCAGTTTTCACCACATTATCATCATCATCGTCATTACTTTTATCATTCTTGCTATTGTTAATAATATTAGTACTATTCATACTGGTAGTAAAGAATCGAGTTTTAGCAAAATTATTGTGACGAGTAGTAGTAGGAGCAGCTGCTGCAGTTGCTGTTGTGGTCGATTTCTTCTTCTTATTATTATTATAACTGTTTTTCTTATTATGCACTAATATCCAACCTTTATTTCTTGATCGTTCCATCCCACCTTGAACTAAACCTTGTTTTTTCTTTAAGGATTTCTTACTCGATACACCAAAATAAATTTTTTGTATTTTCTTTTCTTGAAAATATTTTGATAATATTGATGCTGTTGTTGAATCTTTTGCAAAAACAAGTATACCAGATGTTACTTTATCCAATCGATGTATTCCATACAATCTTTCTTCATTCTCATTCTCATTCTCATTCTCATTCTCATTATTATCATCATCATCTTCGTCTTCTTTTTCTTCTCGTCGTTGATGTCTCAATATTTGAAGTATTCCTGGTTTTTCTTGTTGATCTGATGACGACAATGTTGACGATTCATCGTGATGACCGATACCATGTGGTTTATGAATAATAAGTAGACGTGATGATTCGAATAATACTGGTATTGGAGGGAACGTATTTGTTTGTGTTACTGTTGTTGTTGTTGCCATTGATGTTGTAATTCTTATTCTCGCTGTCGACTTTTTATGTTGCGGTGGCTGAAAACATAACACAAACTTCTCATCGTTGTTCACAATAAAGACGCCAACAAAATAGAATGTGGCGAGTAAAGAGATAATGATTTTCTTACTAGCAATTATCATATTGCGTGAATAAATTGTATCTTTGATGTATCGATCGATCGCTTTGTCACTTTGTCTGTTAACACTTTGTCCGCACCGCCCATTCAAACTCTTCTATCGAAGATAATATTTTGCAGTTTTGTTTTTGCAAACTACTCGTAGTCTACCGTAAAATAAAAAATTATTGATGGATGTCAATAAACAAGTGCCAGTAACTTAAATAATTGACGTTAATTGACGTTATCGCATAATTTGCGCGCCGCGTTGTCATGATGGACACTCTGTTGGGAAAGGCTATTAAGATTTTATTTTCCCGTCCCCTCCCAAATATTTGCGTACAAAAGAAGGGCCAGACCACCAAAAAATTCAAAAGAAAACAGAAAAAATAGCCGCAAAAAAGCCTCGACCCTCCCTCCTCTCATTATTATCTCAAAACGAAGAAAGAGTATCATCGACAGTTGACACTCTGATAAGAAACCGGACTGGTCGTCGAGTATTGAATGGAGGGTAATGGACGACCGATCTACATAACGTAATTAAACAACGGAACCCTTTTACAAAAACTATAACTAATACGCCACCAACGCAACAATTGATTTCCCGTTTCCACTTGGTAGCAAAACTATTCGCATTTTGATCGAACAGGCTTGTCTCTCTGAATCGATCAGAAAATAAAATAAAAGTAAAGGTAAATAATAAATGCCGACGAAGCGTAAAGTAACGACGACAGTGTCTGCGACGGAGCAACACATCAGCATAAGTGGTTCATCCTCCGATATCACAACGCTCTTATGTCATCGCTACAGTCAACGATGAGCAACTAGCAATCATCACAATAATCAGTCACGGATGATGATTGGAAGTGGTGGTTCCAGCGAAGGATCACTTGCATTGCCATTATTAGAAGGATTATGTCGTCGTCCGAGTGCTGTAGATGATATAGTGAAAACTGTCTTCAATCAATGGAAGGCTGGTCAACTTATTGTTCGAACATTTGAGTCTTTATGGTTGAAGGAACGTAGTAAAGTACAACACAACAACCGAGACAAGAATAACAGTAAGAACCAGAAGAAATCAGATAGTCCTCCACCCTCAAAACGACGTCGTAGAGATAAAAAGCAAAGTAAAAGCAGCAGCAGCAGCAGAAAACAAAGAGAAGAGGAAGAAAAGAAACGATTTGAACAGCAGCAGCAGCAGTCACAACTACAGCAGCAACCGCATCGACAATATCATCGGAAAACTACATTCTTGTCTTCGTCGTCGTCGTCATCACCGTCATCACCGTCATCACCATCACCCTATCGCAACAGTGGTGGAGCTCTTCATTGGTTGATTCAATCTCTTGCCTCGCCGGCCGTACGAGAACGACGTGTTTCTTTCCAAATTTTGGCCATGGGTTGTCCGATGGACGATGCCTCCGTTCGTATCTTAATAGAAATTATTGTGCAATTAATCCGTGAGGGGAATCCGTCCTGTGATGCGGATGCCACATGTATGGTTGGATGGGTCACACTCCTTAAATATCTAGTGGTGCAAGTGTTATCCGGTCCGGAACGCTTAGCCTATTGTGTTTGTCCTGATATTGGTGTAGCATGGTTATGCAGAGCAATTTGGAAGGTATCATCCCAATACAAACGAAATGCTGGTACTACACGTGTTTTTCTTTTGTTGGTGGATCTCGTGCATTCTCTTGTTCTATCAGGTACTGACGATACGATATATCAAATTCACAAAGTATATGGAGCGAAAGAAAACAACAACAAACAACAACGCGACATTACTATTCATAATAATAAAGACGGAGGAATCATTATTGGCAGTAATAATGAAAACGACGACGATCTGACCTCACCGTTGGCATGTCTGATGGGTGCATATCACTATGGAGAGAAAATCCAAACAAAAATCAATGGAAAAATACACAACAATGATGAAACAATTAATCGATCCATCATTACTACCTAAAATCGTCGTCTCTCCATCATCAGCAGATGCCGCTGTCGCTAATACGGGCACTAATTTAGATTCTCACAGTGGGAATAAACGCCATCAACGTTTAGCAACCTTTCTCAAGAAACCTACAATTCGTAGTGCTAGTATAGCATTGATACACTACCAACAACAAAAACAAGTCCTCTGTGGGTGCGACAACTACAACTATAAGGGTGGGATCAGCGATTACAACCGCGGCCGCAAATAATAATAACAACAACATCCCCACCGATGCGACCGCCACTAGTAGATCAGAAAACAACGAAAGGGATAGTAGTAGTAGTAGTAACAACAACACCAGCAACATCGCGGGTTTTGAATTGAGTCAATCCTCCCCCGCAGGATCTATTCCGTCTATGTTAGGATCTCCACCTGCTGATAGGTCGATGGTAGCTTCTGTAGCTAGACTATTTAGTTCTCTCTATGGAACTAATAGTAACTCTACGACCGGAGGGGTGAGGATGGCAACGTAGATATATACGGCGGAGCAAATGACTCATCACACATTCAGAACCATGACGATGATCATAATCGGGATTACGACGAAGATGTTGAATTGCTTGGAAGCGATGACGATGAAAATGAAAATGGCGAAACGGAGGAGGAGAAAGATGCCACCACCACGAATACTAGCCAGATGATAATGCTGCAAATAAGAAACATGACAATGCAGACTCAAACACAACCGGCAACAATGACAATAAGGAGGACGACGATGATGATGATAAATCTTCGGCGGACGATATTCACATTAGTGCAGAAGATGACGAAGTAATTACTTCGGACGAAGGAGAAGACTGTGAAGATGACTGCGACTGTGAGGATGGTATTATCGACATGGATGACGACGACGACGACGACGATGATGATGATGATGAGGATCACGATGAAATCATGATCCATGAAGACGAACTCCCTCAAATAGAGCAAGGTTTATTAGAACTTCAACAGGACTACAGAGAGAACTCATCCTTATCTGGTGGTAATACTTCTGCATCAAGCGCTTACCCAACTGCATCGGGCGGACAAGGTACTAAGGAACGATCTCAATTGTACATAAAAGCTGCAATGGAAGTCCTTGCTGCACAGCATCCTCCTATTTCAAAATCAAAAGTCGTATTGGGGAGAGCTCCTCTTACCGTGTCGGCAGAAAAGGCACTAATGTCTTCAATTATGCATATTGTCAAACCCGAAAAGAAGCATGTGAATGGAAAAATTATTCTTCGTAGGGCGCCCACACAAGAAGAGTTTTTTAGAGGAAATCTCTCGAAGAATCCCGTCTCATTTAGTATGCTCATGTCTCTTAGTAGTGGCAATCAGGATGAACCTACTGTTCGAGACCTTCGTCAACATATCGCTACTGATCTACAGATGGGAGACAGCGCCGAGCTAATAGAAATAATGGTGGCAAACAAAATTTTAGATGTTGATTTGAAATTACGGGTCATCCTCCAAACTGTATGGAAAGATCATCTCATGCAGCATTCCGGTTCGTCTGCATCTACTAATTCACTATCATCTCTTCTAGCTGGAGGAGGAGGTCGTGGAGGAGCTAGATCTTTCCTTTCTTCAAGCTCTGGCTTGTCGTTAATGCTATATTCGAGTTTAGAACGTTCCGTGGGGGGATCGGCGGCGGGAAATTCACTATCGATTACGGCAGAAACACCAGCGGCTTTGTTACCCCCCATGATCATGACTTATCGTTTGACTGGAGTTGACGGAGAAGCCACGAGGATACTGTTTCGAATCTGAATGATCCCGAAGCGCCGTCCGAGTCTTCGTCACCTGAAGAAATGGAACTATTGATGGAAAAGGAGTATGGTATCACTCGAACAGTTATGACTGGGCGCGGTGTATTTTGCTTATTGCGATCAGTAGAATCTAATATTATGAATACGTTACAAAGCATTCGACGGGATGGTGTTGGGGGTTCCGAAAATCACACACGCAATAATTTCAAACAATCATTCTATCCTGGATTAAGTCTTCTGGTTTGCTGCGCCAAACTTCCGAGTAATCGAAAACTCTTACTACAAACTCGAGCACCAACAACTTTGCTTCGTTTACTCTTGGACGTTCTTGAGGCCCTAGAGATAAAAGAAGGCAGTAGTAGTGATCAATCGTCCGAAAGTAATTCAACAGCAAAAGGATTGCAAGAGCTCATCGAAGTTCTAACATCAGACATTTTGTTGTCTAACGGTGATGCCTCCACGGACGATACAGAGGAAAGTGAAGCTGATGAAACATCCACATTAAGACTTTTGATTCAGGCAATCGAGACATCCTCGTTGAGTCGACCACTTAGGAACGTCATTGCGAAGCTAGTCCCGTACCTTACGTATGGCAAACCGAAGCTATCAAAGGAGTTGGCATCGGAATTTATGTCTCACGTCGATTCAAAGCAGCTCGGTGATTATGAAGGAGAGGAGGGTAGCGTCAAAACACAATCGGTCCTCATGGATACTTTCATCCATGCATCTATTAGTTTACCAGCCAACGAGATATGCAACTCGCTTCGGATGGAACTTTTGAAATGTGGATTCGTCGAACGAATCTTAAAGCACATTTTGTGCGATTGTCCTACAGAACCACCATCTTGGTCTCCTTCTCTATGGTCTAAGGGAAGTGAGCTGAGCAAACAAAAGAAATTGGCTTTAGATAATCAATGGAAAGAATATGCTAAACGTCCTGGAGTAAGAACTTGTTTCGAGATCCTTGTGGGTCTATCTAAGGCGCATGATTCGACGCAAGCTTTTATTGGACAATTTTTCGAGTGCAGTGTGTCGTTTTTTCAATTTTGCAACTGGCTTGAGTCTACATCTGATAACACGTCAGCGGGTGTTTCGATAAAGTCTTTAGGAGGATTGCTTGCTGAAACGTTATTAGACGATATAGCTGAATTTGGAAAATCTACTGCACAGGATGTCCGGAATATACGAAGGAAAACAAGAGATCGCAAGAAGGAAATTGCAATGGATCGTAGAAAGAAGAGTCTCATGAGTATTAGGGGAGCGTCAGCAAATCCTTCTAACATCGGAAACTCCTCAACAGGCAATGCTTCTACTCCCTTTTGGGCACCCGTTTTAGATCTCTTCCGAACGGATGCCTCCTCCACCAACGAAAATGAAGTGGTACCACCACCATCGAAACGAAGAAAAAAATCACCAAGTAAAACTGCAGCAAAAGCAACAACAGTCAAACCTGCATGGATGGAAGAATTGGAAAATATGGAAGACGAAACCGGGTTGACGGTGAGTTTTTTGTTTGTTTTTGTAGGTGATGTTTTCATCTTATAACGCACGAACAGTCACAAACATATATCATTGCCCAACAATACTAACATCTTTTGCCTCCTTTACTATTCTGCAGTGTTCTGTTTGTCAAGAGGGGAGAAAATATAAATCATCAGAACTAATGGGACTCTATGCGTATGTCAAAAAAGTAACGATCCCAAACGGAGATCGATAAGAATCGACGGAACTAACATGCTGCAAAATCTGCCTCAGACATACCCTTTATCAATACAAGGTTCTCATGCTGCGACAGAATACTATCCAAGTGGAAAGGCGGCAGGAGATGAACTTAAGGAATCATCTCGGTTGTCTTCCAGTAGTGCGAGTTCGCGTCGATCGAACTATTATACCACAACTGTTAGTGCGGGTAATGCAATTCATATTAGTTGCCATGCTAGAGCACGTCAAGCCGATCGAAATCATCCAAAGGCCCCCAAAAGTGAGTGGGAGGGTGCAAGTTTACGGAATTCAAGAGTACAATGCAACGTCATACTGCCGTTGGTTTCATCTCGTTCTTCGTCTGTTTCTTTGGTTTCTGTTGAACAGGCTCTCACGGAACATCAAACAGCTGTTGCAAATTTGATTGGGGTTAGACCTAAATCAAACTTGTGGACGGTTCTTCACGACGTTCGACTCCTGATGATAAGAATGGCTTATGGAGAATCACTGAGTGTAGATTGTGGAGGTGGCAGTCTTCGCTCTAACGCAGAGTTGATATTCCATCAGCTTTCGATGGCAAAGATGTTTGAGAGTGAAGCACAGGTGGACGCTCCCGATACGGCTCAGCACGCTCGTAGTTTATCAGCTGGCTTCTTGGCTGCATATGAGATAATATCTGCAGAGGACTATGATTCATTACAAAAATCATCTTTGATTCGCGGAATTGCTGATTCATCTCCAATGGCAGCCTTAACTTGTATTTTGTTCCATAACACAAAGGACAACTATAGTTCTGGTGCTGAAACTTCTTCTGAAACTTCCTCCGATGATGACTCTCCTCACCCAAAACGTCGTTGGATGGTCGGGAAGGAGCTCTTTTTGCGTGGCCTATTGAACTCTGCAGGGTTGCGTCATGCATTAGCTATTCAGAGTAGCGGATGTGTAGCAGCTAGAAATATTGGCACAAAGAGAAGCCGTTCCCGAAGTTTTACAGATTGGGATATCGTCAATGAAGAAGACGCCGTTGATACCCAGGAATCAGCTACGACGTCATCAAGACCGGCGCGTACTTCTAGAAAAAGTTCAAGTCCTAGTATCAATGTTTCCCGTGCGACTATCAATGATTTTGGTAGTGCAATGCGTCCAATGATTGTATACTATGCAATTTTAGATCAGTTATCTTTTGATTTTACTCCCAATTGTGACGATGTAAAGATTGAGGAATACGCAAATCGATTAGTAGAAGTCATTGAATCGTGTCAACGGACGAAGAGCATTCACGAGTTATTGGAAATAGCCAAAATTACCATACCACACGAGGAGATTATTAATGAATTGCAACGAGGGATGTGTCATCTCTAATTGATGATAAAACTACGATGTAAATAAGATAGCTTAACATCCCTTGTAGTAGCTACTTGAAGCTCTAATAGGAGAACGATATATCATTACAGACTTTTCTGAATTAGAATAGTATTTTCGATTTACACGAATAATAAATGCATAGTCGATCCAAAATAACTAAACATATAATAGAGTCTTGTAACTCTTGCTGTTGCAACAGCGTCTTTTAACTATCACCTCCCTCCTGCTCGAATATGGTTACATCCACGAGAAGGGTTGATCCCATTAAAAATGATACCATACCATCACAAGAAGGATGGAACTATAAAGATAAGGTAATACCCAACCACCTAACATAATAATGGGCAAGCTACTATTAACAGTAGTGGTAGATAACCCAACAGGAAGAATTTGTAAAGTCAATGATTTGTTTGCACAACATGTTGGTTGAAGTGCTAACAAACCTATAATCCTATAGGTGTGTTGCTGAAACCCCAATATTTCTTAATTTGGGACTAAATTATACCCTAGTCATGACATTGTTGTTGTTGTTGTTGTTTAGAACTGTCGAGAAAAGCTGCAGCATCAAACCAACACTCTACAGCCACATAGCATCATACATCATTTCCATTCAAAATTAAAATGAAGGTCACAATCGATCGATATCGTATCTTAAATCTCGTCATCCTTCTAGCTGTTCCGGCGTACTTGCTGAAATCATAATATCTAAATTCGAATGGTCGAGACTCTCTGCGTATGGATTTACAATCACCATTTGTGTTCAAATAAGTAATGCCATCAATAAGCTTAATGTAGAGGCGCAGCAAAACAAAACAACGATGCAGCAGAGAAGAAAAGATTAGAGAAGAGCGAACGTGTGTTGGAGAAGAGAGCAGCAGGGATGGGGAAAAAGAAAAGATAGAGAGATATTATTGTGAGGGGGAGAGAAATGCAATCTACTACGGTCTAGTAGAAATCGAGCAGCACGACACGATTGAAAGAGTTGATCTGTTTTTCATGCAGAAACTTCTTGAAAAGAAAGACTTCGCTGCCACCGTAGACTCAAAACTAAGCAAGAAGGCTTTGAAGGCGTTGTTTCTTCAAAAGATATATCGATTTTACTAGTAAAGGGAAGGATGTAATAGATTTAAGTACAATAAGATCGACGATCCTTCTTTCGCTCAATGCATGCCCTCCCAGGTCAATCATTTATGATGCCGCACCACCAGTTTTGATCACAACCAAGCCGAAGAAATTGAATTGATATAAATGTCGTCAGTTTTGTTTCCTTCGCTTCGCTTCGAGAGAAAAAAACCCCTACAAATCCTGTACGATCAAAATGCTCTGCTTAAATCATTATTTTGTATCAGCTAAATTGTTGAGGTCTTACTTCTACTGAAGAGGAATTGTGATCATTGTTATCCTACAAGAAACTAGGACCTCCATTTTACTACTACTAATACATACAACAATACAGTATGTGCCAAAAGAAAATTATCTACTGTCGACGTACGATAAGACTACTATTGATTGATTGATTGATTGATCGATCGATCAAAGAGTCAGCTTTAGACGTGTAGCACCATAAGGAGTGATATAATATAAATGTATTGTACAGTATTTACTATATATGTATGACTTTTTTATCATCCATTTTGTCTTCTTCGTTATTATGTATCTAAATAGTGCTATGTCGTCGTTTCATGAATTATTCGCGTCCATGCATGATCGTGTCATTGCTGCATCCACGGCACTTTGCTAAATCTTTTCAGGGGCTTTTTGGTTTTTGCTCCAATTAATATCGTATAATTCGATGATCTGTTGTTTAAGTTCTAGTCGTCGTTGTTGTGTCAACTGTTGTTTCTTTTTCTTCTGATGCTGACTTTTAATCTGTGGTTGTACGATACTATTGGCTTTTTGTTGTTGGACTCGTTGTTTCCATTGCTGATGTGAACCACCACTACCTCTACTACCACCAGTAGGTCCAGTTATGACGACACTTCTATTCGTATTGCTTTCAGCAGCAGCAGCATAGCAGTAGCAGTAGCAGAGCAGGATTAGTAGTAGTAGCAGGACTAGTAGCAATTCTGACAACTCCACCACCAACACCACCAACAGTAGCAGTATCAATAGCAGTATCAATAGCAGTATCAATAGCAGTATCAATAGCAGTAACGCAACGGCCAGCACGTTTCCATACGATTCTTTTGCCTTGTTGTTGAACTCGTTTCCCGTTTCCGTTTCCGTTGTTCTTGTCGTTGTCCATTGACGCTCAGGTGATAGTTCTGGCTTGTTTTAGCCGAAGGAATCAATCCTCCACCTTGCGTATTGTTCGCAATAGAGGCTCCGCCATCTTGCATACCGAAATTACTATTGCTCGCAATAGTAGGTCCACTTTTTCACCACCACTACTGCCACCTCCACCAGTAGCAATGGCAACAGCAGCAACGACGATACTTCTACTATTAGCATCTCCACCAACGGTGGTAGTCCTAGTAGTAGCAGTAGTAGTAGCAACGCGAGTAGCAGCATACTGTTTTCTTTTTTGTTCGATAAAGTGAATCAAATAATCATTGGCCTTTTTCCAATATTGATCACCCACTATTGCTATGAGCCGGTGTTTTATGACTCAGTAAGCTCAGTAACGTTTCCGTATCCTGATTCTTTACGCTTCTTTCGTTCCGCACAATCCTTGAGAGCAATCTTACTTGACAATGCATACGTTTGTTTTTCTAAATTAAATAAAGAGAGAAGTAAAACAAAAAGAAAAGCAAGAAAGGATAGTAAACAATATTGAGTATGATGTTCGAACGGATAGTACTATATGTGTATCCGAAATATGTATATGGCGTACCTGCTCGAGGTACTTGATAAGTACGCGATTAGCCACAGAAATTGTTTATATTGTTTCTTTTCCGTTTTTTTATCCCGCTCCCGATTGCGCTCTAATAATCGTTGTTGGTGTTGGTGTTGGTGTTGGTGTTGGTGTTGGTGTTGCGGTTGCAGTTGCAGTTGCAGTTGCAGTTGCAGTTGCGGTTGCGGTTGCGGTTGCGGTTGCGGTTGCGGTTGCTGCTGATGCTGATGCTGATGCTGCTGCTGCTGATGCTGCTGATGCTGCTGATGCTGCTGATGCGGATGATGCGGATGATGCGGATGATGCGGATGATGCGGATGATGCGGATGATGCGGATGATGCGGATGATGCTGCTGATGCGGATGATGCTGCTGCTGCTGCCACGAATGCTGTACGAATTGCTGCTGATACTGCGGCGGCGGGAATGGGTATTGTACGGATTGTTGCTGATACTGCTGCTGCTGCCACGAATGCTGTACGGATTGCTGCTGATACTGCTGCGGCGGCCATGGGTATTGTACAAATTGCTGCTGCTGCTGCTGCATTGGCCATTGTTGTAGTCGATTAAATTCGTTCGACATGATAATGAACTTTGCCCAGAAAAAATAACTACAATTGACTCTTGTTTCTTTCTCTCTCGCTGGTGCTACTGCTACTGCTACTGCTGCTACTGCTAATGCTACGAGCTGGTTGGGATCGGAATATTACAATGAAATACGATTTATGGTAAGAAAAGGATGCGAAAGAGAGAGTGATGTAGGGGCATCGAAAGTAAAAATGAAGGAAAATTGCAATAAAGTAACGATGATAAGAAGAAGAAGAAGGAGAAGAAGAGGTAAAACGCTGGAGCGAAATAATGATGAAATACTTGAAGTACTGTAGGAGTGAAAAACCGTTCGAAGTAATAGAAAAAAATAATCAATCCCGAATGTGAATGGAATCACACCAGCAATAAATCCGCATTTCAGTAGTTCTATTTTTTAAAGAATCTCTTCATGGTATTTGCTAAGGGGAGTGTACTTTTAAGTATTGAGAAACAAAGAGGTATACCAACAACATCAGAGATCAATTAATATTTGTTTCGTCAGTGCATATTGAAAAAGCTTTTGCATGAAATGGATGCAGCACCAACATTTTGTGTGCAAAAGCTAAGCAGAAGACCAGTGACATGAATGCAGATCTTGCTTGATTGGCGTATTTATTTGATGGGACAGGTCAACAATGATGCAATGAAGTATGCAGTGCTTTTATTATTTCCCTACATATAGAACTGGAGAAGTGATCTATAGGTTGTAAGGAAAATTAAATCCACAACAGCGCTGGATATATTAGAATGATACTGCTCTATTTTTTGGATTTGCAATGAGAAGAGTAAAAAGTATGCAATACTGTTACTTAGCCTTGGGAGAAAGCATTTGCATTAATTAAAGACCACAGAAACGGCTGTCAAATGCACTCCTGAAGCTCTTTCCAGTCAATA
Source organism: Fragilariopsis cylindrus CCMP1102 (assembly GCA_900095095.1). NCBI lineage: Eukaryota > Bacillariophyta > Bacillariophyceae > Bacillariales > Bacillariaceae > Fragilariopsis > Fragilariopsis cylindrus. The sequence goes on along the minus strand of FMBT01000489.1, from coordinate 63,533 downwards.
ATGATGAACTAATTCATTATTAGCTGATTATGAGCATATCAGGTACTATTACATTGCGGTGTGTATTGACAATATAAATATTGTCCAATGAGAGGGTGAGTCAGCTGAAGATCAACTTTACAAAAACAGTAGGTGTGAAGTTGTATTGTTGGGATATTCTAGTCTAAGGAATTCCACACACTAATGGCTATCACACAAAGTCTTTCTTCACATGCTGCAGAAAGAGATTGTAGAGAAGAATGATACATTGTCTATATTATTATGAACAAAAGATGGGCTTAGATTGAAACCAAAGCTAATTAGAGTAAGCTCTCACAGTGCAGTACAGAGGGGTTGATGTGCTGTTCCTGCAGCCACCCACTGCGCTCAAGCCTCTAACTTCGCCAAATCTTGTTGGAAAAATTCCAAGATTGGTGTGCATGCTGCAAAGGTGCCTGCAAAAAATATGTGTGGGCAATCCGGTGCCGTTGCCTCTTTCTATTGAACTGTCCAGCCAATAATGCATGCCATAATCATGTTTTAGACTCATTTATTCAATTCATTCTACTTTGTACCTTGTTTTCCGCATTACTGTACAAGTCAAGTACTAACACTACCATTGAGGGTAAGTATCCATGCTACCACGACATTGACAAAATCTCGCAGCTTATTTTTCGCACATGACCTGTGTACAAGACTGATAATTCCAACGTAAATTACAGCCATTGGAATCAACAATTTTTATCTAAGCCCCAACGAGATGGGCGACCTGTCGGATTTCTCCATTTACTAGTCGCCCATAATTCTTTATATCAGCACGACTTCCTTTATGAAAAAGAGAAGAGTATGAACTACGTCGGAAGAATAAATAACATGTCGATAGAAAATGAGATACCACCATTGGTAATGAATTACACACCTATTCCAACGATAGAATTATTCAACCATTTACCACGATGAGACCACGACAATATTCTTTGGGTCATAAGTCTTCTGCTACTCTCCCAAGAGACATTTTTCGTCTTCGTCGCAGCAAAGCAGAAAAATACTTTGAGAGGGTTGTTCGAAAATAAGGAACCTGGACAGCTTGACGAGCTTCCCTTCGGGTCGGCTAATGATGTTTCGTTGACGAAAGACAAGCTTGTGAGAAAGGATGATAAAGACAGTACCGAAAGTCCATCCGAACTTCCATCTAGTTATCCAACCCAAACTCCAACCAGGAAACAAAAAGAAAATGACGAAAAGGAAGATAAATCAGATATTGATCCTGATCCTACTATAGCACCTACTACTGCAAAACCTACTGTTGCACCTACTGATATGCCTTTTATGGACCCCACTGGTAGGCCAACTGCGCCTCCCACTGATGCAGTTGTTGTTGTCACAAATACTCCAACGAGAGGACCTATTACACCTACTGATATGCCTTTTATAGACCCCACTGATAGGCCAACTGAGCCCCCACTGATGCAGTTGTTGTTGTCACAAATACTCCAACGAGAGGACCTATTGCACTTATTGATATGTCTTTTTTGGACCTCACTGATAGGCCAACTGCGCCACCCACTGATGTAGTTGTTGTTGTCACAAATACTCCAACGAGAGCACCTATTGCATCTATTGATATACCATCTATGAACCCCACTGATAGGCCAACGCGCCACCCACTGATGTAGTAGTTGTTGTCACAAATACTCCAACGAGAGCACCAAGCAGCCAAACAACCATAAATCCTACAGCATTGTTGACTCCCTCTCCTTCGCCCATCTTTGAGGATACTTCCAGTCCTTCACTTGGAGTGAGGGTTATAGCTGCAAGTAAGTCCAATACAACGGCATCAGACAGTACAGAATATCCTAGCTTCGTTGTTGAAGAAGAATTGCCAGAAATCATAATTGATATGACGGTCGACAACTTTACTCAGACGGTAAATTGTATGAACAAATTGGAAAAGTACTTTATAGATTTTATTGAAGGTATTTTGGGTATGAGCAGCAGCAATGAATGGTACAGTTATCATCTGAAATCAGTGGGGAACATCTCTATTGAATTGGTTTCGGATGTTTATGTGGAAGAAAATAACGACGTGTTACCAGCGAAGAAATTGTTACCTTCCGCTGTACCGGTTGGGTTCTCACCCATACCAATTCCGATTCGACTCATTATTAACGGACTTGTCGTCGTTCGTGTAGCTGCCAATACCACATCGTCATTGAAAGAATCGCTATGCCACAACATGCTGATGTATATGTCTTTTGGGGGGTCGAGAAGATGCAAAATGTCTTGGAAGAAGGTGATTGTTTCCAAAATCCCATCATAAACTTGATTATAGTAGGCGAAAAAGAGATACCTACGGTGGTTATTGCTGGAGACTCTATGTACAACACGATCATGACTCAAATAGGCCAAAACAACCTTTCTTACCAGGTACAATTATCGACGGCAGCTCATCGCCAGTAAAGTATCATCAAAATTTGCTTCAGTAGTAATTATCATGGTTTCTGGTGGCATACTACTTATGCAATATTGATAAACTATATAGCATTCTTCACCTTAATAAAAGAATCGGCATCTGCCATTTGTTCCTTGTCAAAGTTAATTGTCTCCAATTAATGTACAGTAGTATTTTACACGTTATTAAATGACCATAACCTATATTATTTTTATTATGATAGCGTGCATAGTCTACATTATTTCCTACACAGTACTAGGTAGATAGAGCGATGTAGCATGTTTGCTCGTACATTTACTTTTCTACTTTATCGCATAATATGCGCATACTTTGAATGGAAGAGAGAGAGAGAGATTGGAATGATTAAAATTGTAATTGTCTATGTCTATTTTTATCTAATAAATTTACAAAAGTACCAAAAAAATGATATTGTTAGGGTGTAGGTTTCGAAATACGAGATAGAATGATACAACCTACCACTGCAGCAATCGATGTAATCAGAAAAGAGTTGCGATAGCAAATTTCCCCCATACACACACCGGAATCATTATCAGTGTGTTGTTCATAGAGTCGGGCACTGAAGGTATTGAATATAAATCCAGAAAGCGCAGGTCCCATTACAATCAATCCGTAGTCTTTTCCAAAGTTAGATTTACCATAAAATTCAGACAGGATACCAACTAATAGTACCCATGCTCCTCCATACGAAAAAGCTACCATTGCAACTGTCAACAACAATACCGTAGGAGATGTCCCAAAGATACCGCTAATGAATAAACCAAATGCCATGGTTAAGATGCATAACGAAACAGATCTAATTTGCATAATTTAGGATGATCTGCTAGTATTCCCATAAAGAAACGACCAGAAACGCTACACATCGACAGCAATATAATAAGACGACCAGACATCGCATCCTGTCCACCAATACTCTGGACCATTGTAGAGATATTATTTATAACAAATAGTCCACTACCTGTTACACATCCGAAGGCAGAAAAGAGTAACCAAAAGTCCAACCGACGCCATGTATCCCATTCCATTGTTGTTATTGTCAAAGAAGTTTGTTGAAGTGGCACAGATTCGTGATCATTAGAAGAAGCTAAAGTTGTCGTTGATAGGAGTCTATCGTCTATATTTTCGTCACCACTTCCAGTAGCATACATATTAGGCGATGTTGTTGATTGCACTTCAGCGTGTTCAGTATATGGGACATCATCAACTTCATTAATAATGCCTTCTTCAACTTGCTGTCGGTCGTCGGTATATATAATAGCACCCAAAACATAGACGAAAGCAACAAAAAACATCCAAAATAGAAAAAAATGTTCCAAACCGAATATATGATATGTAATACCAACAAGTGTCGATGATAGTCCATATCCTGATGAAACGAGTCCAACAGCTTTACCAAGCATAGTTGTACCATAAAAATCCTTTGTAGCTCTTCCAAGACCAACAATATAACCTAACCCTGATCCAAATCCAACACCAAAAATCCAATATCGACAAGCCATAGAGGTACACTAGTATTCCATAATCCAAATGGATGGATCCGTAACTGATAAAAACTATGATTGCTGCTGCTATACAACTTACTTTAGGACCCAATTTGTCGTAGGCAATCCAGTTATTGGATGTCCACATAATTTCCTGTATCTAATAATATCCCAAATCGTTGGACCTGTATCTGTGACAATTGTAATGTCTCTCTTAAATCCTTCGAATATCGTCCAAATCCATACAATGAACCAGAAACAAGTCCAATCGCAACAGATAATATCAATGTATTCCAAACTCCAGAATAACGAGGAGGGGGAGGCATTAGCATAGTCCTACTACTGTTTGTTGTAACGTTACTACTTGTATCACTATTATTAGTCGTAGTATCCTCCTGCGACTGATACATATTCCATCACCCTCTGCTGTGCTTGTCATTGATGTCGTTGATCTAGAACGTATGGTTAGTTCAGATGTCATGTTGTGTTGGCATGCATTGCTAGATACTTTTACTTGTAGTACAACAGTATGATGTTTTTATTGGGAATGATCTCCTTTGGAATATGGGAATCAATATCTTATCTAAAGAACAAGAGATTCAATGGAATGAAGATAAGATTCGTTACTCCGCTGTTGTTGTGTATTCCTTCATTTGTGCTGTTGTTGTGTTCTGATGACGAGCTATGTCGACAAAGTGATGGCGAAGAGGGGGAGACGATTATTCCTATTTATTTTCGCTCAATTTCTTTCACTTAGGCAGTCTTGAGTCTTGTACAGTACTTGAAATAGTAGCCTCGCCGCCGAGGAGCCTAAATGAAAATGAGGCTCAATAATGCGTCATTCACGCTGTTACAGTTTACTTGAAAGAAATAAGACCATTAATTTTTGTCACCACAACATGAAGGATCAGTACAGAATAGAAATCGCATAAAATATATAATACTGTTCAAAACAAATAAAAAGAAGGCAAACACCAAGAATGGGAACAGCACAATCATCATCAGCAGCATCAACAGAAAATATGGACGCACAACCAAAAAATTCATTGATGACGAAATTAGTCAACACCAGGTCGTTATCTTTAGTAAATCATACTGTCCCTATTGTGTGGATACCAAGAAATTATTTCAGAAAAAAGAATTTAAAGAGGTCGACGTTGTGATACATGAACTCGAAAAGATGAAAAATGGAGCAGCATCCAAAGCACATTAGGATCGATGAGTGGTCAACGAACTGTACCATCTGTCTGGATTGGTGGAAAATTTATTGGTGGCAATTCTGAAACACAGGCAGCCTACAAAAATGGTAAATTATCTTCCATGTTGTAAAAAATAAAAATAACGTTAATTAATTGCTACCGTAACTTACTTGGAATACTTGATATAAAATAGAAATTAAAATATATATATAAAATCTATTCATACGATGATATTTCCTTTCTTATCAAAAATGTTGCCTAAAGCTCTTCTTTTTTTAAATGTGTCGACGAAGCGAAATCACATCATTATTTTCCTATTAAAAACATTATTTTTTAATTATTTTAAATTCACTAAATATTATTATATGTATGTATTGTATTTTGATAGACAAAGAAAATATCATCGTTTCTGTCTCTTTGAAATTGGTTCTTTTGTTTTTGTTTCTTCGACGGAGGATCCGATGGTAATGAATCTTCCTCTTCCGATCCAACAATGACACCCAAATTCTCCACGTACAAGACAGATTTGTCCCCTCTATCTTTGTGGATCGGGCAGAGCTGGAAGGCATACATGTGTTCCCCATCTGATAGGTATGCTGCTTCCTGACGGAATGCCTCGGGCTTGAATCCACCTGCATCGAGATGACGACGGAATAGCTGCACCAGACTCCACATGGTATCATCATTTGCCATAGATTGGATATTCTTCAAAATATGAGAAATCAACTTGTCCATAGTAGCAAGTTCGTAACCCCCGTGTCCCAACAATGATCGAACACGATCTTCAAATTTACCCCCCTCTGCAGCCCCGCCAGTTCCACCATCGAGTAGTGCGTATACCAACGACAAGAATGCATCGTATCGTCTTTTACCCGCAGCGGCACCGCTACCGTATTGACCGGGCATTTGCTCGACTAATGTTTGCAACGACGGGTCATTTTTTACTTCAAAAGCAAGTTTCCTTGCTATGCCAATGCGACGACAAAGAATTTGATGGAGCCGAAAGAACAAGTAAAGACTTTGGGTACCAATCATAAGTTTGTCGTTCGGACGATCCAATTTCGTATTGTCGTCATCCATTCGCTGTGTGGTATACGCAGATTTTTCGGCTGCAAGAACAGAACAAAGAACGGCACTAGGTCGCAGATAGGCGGTCCCAAACGCCAATTTCACAACGTATATATCGGTGCGGCAGCTCATAATACGACCTTCTCCGTAAATTGTAGTAACAGTTGAACCCGCAGGAAGCGGATGATGATCCATATGAGTAGGTGAGTCGCAATCATCATCACAATCATGTTCATCATCACGGACAGTTTCCGTCACAATTCTGGAATTGATTTCACCTTCTTCGTCGAGACTATCTTCTTCTTCTTCATCCTCCTCTGGGCTGTTATCGTCTTTACTGACGACCCGTGGAATCTTGGACGACGACGTCTTTGTTTCTTGGAAATTAACTGCTGGCGTCAACATCCAGTTTAGGTTTAAGTCGAACCAAGGTCCAAGGAACTCAGTCCAAAGACGGTGGCACCTCTCCTTGTCGGTCGGGGATATGGAACCCCTCTCCAATGCAAAAGAAAGTATTCTGTATGCATCCTTTTGAACCCAAGCAGTATCCTCGTACATGAGACTCATGTCCGGTGTAAAAGTCTCCGATCTGGTTTCGGTAGTACGGAAAGATCAATTTTTTGAAGGAACGCATTGCCCATAGTAACTTCAAAGAATAATCCGTGCTCTTCTTTGCCTTGTCAATACGAACCTGAAGCGCTGCTTCACTTTCATCCCGTCGTTAGCCGCTCTATCCTTAATATCGGTAAGAAGCGTCCGATTACTGATCGCTCGCTTGTCTGTGGTTCTCCATGTAAGACTTCGATGATCGAGACTCTTATAATAGTTGTTTTCTGCCATTTCCTTCCAGTGACGATTGAGTCGGTCTCTGACCTTCTGCCATTCAACGTCCTTTTGCCTGAGACGATCAACTACAATAGGAATAGCCACAGAAGGATTAGTTTTCAACAACTCTAGCATCTCTGCACCATGTCACCGTATATACGAGTGATAGAATTTCGATGGATGACACCCAAAATAGTTGGATCGAACGTATACCGAAAACGTTTCCCGCCGAGTCCCTTTTGTTCCATATTGGTTTTCGATTCGTTTTCTTTGTCGATCTGCATCTGACCATCATTCCCGAGAGTTGTGCCATTTCCTGTGCAAATGGCTCCAAGAGTGCCAGAGTGCAAAGATTGCTATCGATTGTCATGTCGATCTCAAATCGTTCATCTTCGACACGGAAAAGAGTCTCCTCGTACGTGTTCCTTCTCATGTGACGGAAGGTATAACTCTCTTCACTTCCAACAGGAAGAGAAACCCATACGTCGTTTAAAACCATCCTTTCTTCGTCGCTTCTTTTGCTGCATGGAGGGGCAGGATAATCACGTGGTAAGGCGCGGTATGATGGGCTGCATCGACGACACCTACTAAAATCGATCTCTGATAAAGGAACAGAGTACCAAGAATCTTCCATCGAAGGGACCGTATTCGTCCCTTGGCCACCAGCCGCGGCCAGGATACGTTTGAATTCTTCAAAGAGTTTATTGTTTCGTTTACCAAGAAGTGGCTCAACAAAATTAAGCATTTCACTCCTAGAAAGAATTCCTGTGCGTACATGTCGAGACACTTCATAAATTCTGCCCATGCCTGACCACCATCACGAGTATACGATGCAAGGGCTTCTTTGGCAGCATCAAAGAATTGACGTTCTACTGCCGAATTATACACGAAGGTCTCCGGAGTCTGAGGATAGGTGATTACGACTGGAGCTTCCTGTACATCCTTGTGGTATCTCTTTTGCCCACGTGCCTCGGTTTGATCGACAGGTATTGGATGCTCCGTCATGTCGACAATCTCCTTTGAGGAACCCTGAAGTTGCTTATTCTTCTTATCTTTTTGTGCAGATAGACGACTTTCAGATTCAGCTGCAGCACGGTGCAATCGTTCTTTTGCTTGCTCCTGGACAGCATCGGGTAGGAAGAAGGTGAATTCCTTCAAAAGATCTGGATGATCCTGAAATAAGTGCGCAACCTGTTCCAAGACTTCCTTGATTCCTCGTTGTTCCTTTTGGTAGGTGTGAAGAATCTCCAAAAAGGAATGGTAAGTACTTTGATCATTCGCAAACCTTCGTTTGATCGTAGTCACATACGAAATAGCATGGTCGAATTCGACAGCTTGATGCGGTTGATTTTGCTGCTGTATTTGCTGAGGCTGTTGTTGCGGTGGTGGTTGCTGCGGTTGTTGCTGTTGCTGCGGTGGAATAACATCATGTACTTTGCGGCTCTTCCCCGCTTTGCCCCCTTGTTTTGGTTGTTTCGGAGGCTTTGGGATAGCCTGTTGTTGGCGCTGTTGCTCTTGTAAATCCGTGGCAACTTGCATCCGTTGTCGATTTGCTTGTGCTTGTTTCATCTGCACATCCTGGATCGGTGGTTGATGCTGCTGCTGAAGTTGCTGAGACAAGGGACCAGCCATATGCGAGGGTGGTAGTTGCTGTTGCTGCTGCTGGAGTTGCTGTTGCATTTGTCGCTCTGCTAATAATCTTTGCTGTGGTAGTTGCATCTGAGCCTCGAACTGTTGACGTTGTTGGTGTTCATGTTGCTGATGTTGCCCTTTAGCAGCCATGGCTGCCTGCTGTTGTCGCACAATCTCCTCCTCCCGTGCATAGGCCTGATCCATTTGTCTCAAATCTTCCATACTAATTTTGTATCCGTCAGGTAAAAACTTGTTGAATCCCAAAATCAAGTGATTATTTCCACGAAATAATTTAGATACACGGGCGATGACACCGGGTGTATCAACTTCTTGACTCTTGAAATTTTTCATGATGGCCAAGAATTCATTGTAGACACGAGGTTTGCCGCCAAATTCTCTCTTCACATCGTCAAGATAGAGCAAGGCATCTTCCACACGGAGCTCCCTCATCCCACCCATAGGTCCCATCGGTGGCGGAGGTCGTACAGGCTGATGTGACCCCGCATGTTGACCACTATTGTTGTTCATATCATTATTGGCCATGTTATTAAAGAAATTGGATTTACCGTCATTATTCATACCTGGCATCGGCATACCACCCGTAGATAGACCAAGAGGATTGCCGCCATTATTATTCATAACAGCCATAACACCGGAAGGTCCTACTCCATCATTCGAGTTACTCCTTGAAATAGGCTGCTGCTGTTGTTGAAAATTATTGAAACTTGGTGGCCGTTGTTGATGTTGCTGTTGAGAATCTTGCGAAGCAGCATTAGAGGCCGCCGCTGTGGAGGCACTCTCAGTCGACGAATTATTAATCTTCGATAAAAGACTGTTCATATTATGGTTGTTCATATTGTGATTGTTCATGTCACGTGTTGATCTTGCTTCTCGACAGTCATCTCGACATCATCGTTCTCATCAGAAGGTTTGCCACCGTTCTCACTAGAAGGTTTGGACGTAAACTCTTGTACTGGAACATCTTCTGCTATTTTTGTTGCCAAAGACGGTTCCTTTCCATCGTCAAGCGAGGCCACAACGGGATCATTTGTGGTAGCATCGACGGCGACATCGTCCACCTTATCTTCTACCTCCTTTCCGCTCTGATTAGATGCGGATCCTTCCTCTCCTAATTGGAATCCCGATCCTTGAGGCAGTTGTGGTTGAGATTGGGGTGTTGGTGATGGTGAAGTATTGATCGGCTTCTGCTCCTCCGTAACATCACCAGAATCGACCAAAGGAGCTTTAGTGGTCAGAGATGCCGCTGACGTACTAGTAGCGTCGGCGTCAAATTTTGGGATGGTTTCTTCTGCTTGAGATGACGCTGACGATATATTCCTCCCTTTATCTGCTTCCGTACCAGTAATTTCTCCATCTTCCGAACCTTCGACCGCCGCCGTGGTAGTAGGAGGTGCGGAAACCTCGGTGGTGGTGGTGGTAGTAGTCGTATTTTCCGTCGTGTCGGCTGTGTCTGCCACCAATGTTATCAGACTCCGGTGGTGTTCTTCTTCTGTCACCATATTAGATTCCGTTAGAGGAGTGGAAGGCTTGGTCGGAACTTCGACGGGGTCCACCTCAGCAGGAGCAATAGATTCTTCTTTAGAAGGATCCTCAGGAGCAATAAATTCTTCTTTGGTAGGACTATCAGGTTTATAAGGATGCACTGCCGTATCCCCATTCTGTTGTTCTGGTGATGGTGATGGCGGTGACGACGCAATAATATACTTTTCCTCTTCTGCTGTCGCTGTATTTGTCACAACAGGGTCATGATCTTCCACCGAGGTATTTTCAGTTGTATCCATTTGTACAGGAGGTGATTCAGGTTCCTCCTCCTTGGTTTGCATCTGTTGTTCTTCAGGCTCAGGCTTTGTTGGTGGCAATTCTTCTTCCTGTTGTACAAACTGCGTTGTGGTATTAATATTATTATTATCTGTATCATGATTAATATTGTTTGGTGGAGTAGCAGAGGAAACATTAGCGCCAGCATCCGTCATTTCTACATCCTTCTTCTCGTCGTTGTTAATTGTGCTACGGTGTCCGTAACAGCATTAGCATCAGTATCACCATAACTGCTGCGACATTAACTTCCTCAGCAATCTCCCCATCCTCTCACTCGCGTCGATGGGTTCTTGGGAAACGTTGTTGTGCATCATAGAAAGAGGCAACATTCTCGTCGATCCTTGTGAGTTCTGTGTCGTCGTCTACCGTCTGTAATGTAAAAGAAAATCAACGTATATGGTTATCAGGACAAAGATGGGAAGTAATTGGTATAAGTTGAAAGTGTATTGTGTTTGTTTCAAATGAATATTTTCCTCTATTATTTTCAAATCAATCAGAAAATAACTCCTTAAGATCATACGAATGATCATCATCAACGAGATACTATCTAATGATGATGTGACGAGTGGTGCGAAATAGTAACGACGTTTTATGGGTATTTTTTTGTTGAAGTCAAAAATCGAGGAGAAGGGGCCCGCGCCGACAGATTATTCAGTTGGAAAACAAAAAGACACACACAAGCAGTATGCGAAATTGATGAAATGACACGTCGGAATAGGTTCGTGAAACGATTCTATTGGTTCATTCAATCACGAGTCCAAGCAATAGGACTCGACTCATTCATTTTCGTGAGTTCAGTGAGCAATCAGCGCGTTGAAACAAAAAAGTAGTAAAGTACACTCCAAGAGTACTTCAATTGAGGTAAATGCTTGTTTATCAACGACGTCGTACCCTGTTGTTGCCTGTTTCGGCACCCGCTAGTAGGTAGAAGAGGGTCTTCATGGAGTATGACATGGACAGGACAGGTCAATTGTAATACATTGATTACAGCTTGGGCGTGGAATTGGGGAATTGTGGAAAAATAAAGCTCGATACGGTCGGAAATGATACCCAAACTTTCAATAAATGCACCACGATGTCTACGACGATGAGTCTCAAATCAAATGGCAATAAAAAGCATTCGAGTTCTTACCTTATCCCAATATAACGTTCAGATATCAACTAGATAACAGTAAAGATATAGTATGGAATTTAAAAGGATTCCCAAAGAAATTTGATTCCAGTTCTGTTCACTCTACGGGGTAGTGTATCCAAAGAGCATTAGAGGATGTATGTATGAGTAAGGTCCAATCGCGATATTAATTTTTGAATGGGCGGGCGGGCTATTGCGTTGCGGCACAAAAACTTTTCTTTTGTGCCGTATTTTCTTCTTCACGCATTCTCTTGGGTCGCTGATGGTGATTGCGCTCCATTTGAAACGGGGGAGGGGTATGGTGGGAGGTCGCGGTAGAATTAATATTAATATTTGATATCGGGGATATATGAAATGAGGGATTTGGGGGTCAAAAACTGACCCCTAAAAGATTTTTATCACGTTGTTTATATATTTTCGACCATCGACAACACAAACAATAAAGCAACTAACACATACTAGTACCACCACCATAAGACATACCCTACTACCTCCTTCGAGATAACTAACTTCGAAAGATCGAGAATACATAAAAAAACTACTTCTTTTCTAAGATGATGGTAACACCGGCAGCAGAAGAAAATAGTACGGAAGTGCGGAGAGAAGATCAGGACAATATTAACAAATTCGCTAGACTTAACGCAAGGTTGCATGAACTTAGAGACGAACGAAAAATCATCAAGGTAAGTCGATTGGTTTGAGGAAAGAGAAACGAACAACAGAGACAAAAGAGGCATGTGCATGTATGCAAATAATCGTGAATAAGTCTTTGTATTGTGATCAATCAAATCGTCACTTACCATCAACATTTTCTTGTGCTCTCATCCGATGTATATGCAACTTAATATTATTATTTATTTTTTAAAACGATACATACGAATACGATACATATACTGCTTTCGATAACAACGTAACAAACCGCTGTGTAATACATCGTGTTGATTCATCCTAAAAAATAATCTTTCTTGCAGCAATCGTTAGAACGATTAGACGATGCGTTCGACAGAATTATGATGGGATCAGAGGGTGTAATGTTATGTTATTAATTGGTGAATCATTCTTTGATACGTCCGAGGAGACGCAACTGAATATTGTGAATCGGAAGTTGAACGTATGTCAGGAGAGTTAGAAATCTTAGACGGAGAAGAATCAAACAATACTAGAACGACAGGCAGAATTAAAGAAACTTTTTTATATGGAAGATTTGGTAAATCAATTCAATTGGAAGCTTAAGAAAACGTATTGAGAAGAAGGAGGCACAATAATAGCAGAACAAAACATGCAGAGTTTAAAAAAAAAATTTTTCCATCGAAGATTTGGCAGACCGATTCAATTAAGACTCATAGTTAATCAGGATAGTAGAAATATTTATAATATTAACAGTAGATATTGGAAGCATATAAAATAGCTGGATGTAGTCACTTGTATGTGCCTTCTTTGCCATTGACATTGCTGATCTATGTTTTGATTTAAAATCTCTCTCCAAAGATAAATTATCTACGAGTCACTTTGAATAGTGAATTTATTCAATACACAATTTATCTCATTAAACTCTGAATTATTGTCGAACTAATTGATAATGATCTTCTTATGTTAAGTGTGAAATTATCACCAACCAATATTTTAGGGAAGGAATACAAAAAAGCGAGCTTTTACTTTATATTGCATGGTACCACTTCTTTGAAGATATTCCATGACTCTATGGATACCTAGAAACAGTTTGGTTGGTGTGTATTGTTGGTCATAACAGAGAGCTTCTTTTGTCTAGTAATCCGTGTTACTATATCCCCACCATATTTATTCCGCCAATTTAGGTAGATATTTCGACTACTCTATTGTACTCAGCCAATCAGCAGTAATAGAGACACTGATTGCATTCAGTAGATCTTATTCCTCATGGTGAGATGCAAATAATTTAATGTACTACAGACACCCCATACAAATAATTTCCTTGCGCTACACGTGTTGTTCTTTCGTAGGAATGCACATTGACTATGCATATGATTACATAGGACCTACTGTAACTGGGTACGTTTATTAGTATGGTTGTTTTCTCTACTTTTGGTTAATATATGGTCCACTTTCTAAAGCTGATACAACATACATCATTGTGCTGATGGTGAGCAATCTCTTCGCAACACCAACTTTTAAAAATTGTCAAAAATTCTACTCAGTCACGAGTCAGTCGTGACAGAAAAAAGTCTCCCAACGGCATTATCACGTCAATATAAATCGGCGTTGTACATTCGAATTTGAGCAAGTCATTTATTTTGTCAGTTGTCCCACAATTTAAACTATAAGCAAGGGTAAAGATGGCGACAGGTGGAGTCAATTTATCCAAAGAGTTCTTTGAACTCTTAAAGGCGATAGGAGAATCGAAGTCGAAACAGGAGGAAGATCGTATCATCTCAAAGGAAGTACAATGTTTGAAAAAAAAGCTAGAGCCTACTCCACAAGGACATAAAAATCCTTTACAAAGTAAAAAGAAAGCGAAAGAATACTTAGTCCGTCTACTGTATGTAGAAATGTTGGGTCACGATGCCTCATTCGGTTACATTAAGGCGGTTGAAATGGCTGCATCAGCTTCATTATACACAAAAGAACTGGATATTTGGTTTGTGGAGCGTGTCTGAGTCCGGACCATGAATTCCGATTCATGCTTGTCAATCAAATGCAACGTGATATGCAATCGGCGAATGTTTTAGAGATTTGTGGTGGTTTATTGGCAGCAACGTCATTAATAACCCCAGATATGGCTCCAGCGATTGTTGGGGAGGTAACGAAACTCATCACACACGACAGTGAAACGGTCCGAAAAAAGGCTATCATTACATTACACAGATTATTTCAATTGGCACCAGATGTTGTTACCTTTGATGATCTGTACGAAAAGGTCCGAAAGATCTTATGTGATCGTGATCCTTCGTTATGGGTTGCTGTTTGAATGTTATCGAAGATCTTTGTATTAGAGATCCAGTTAAGTTTAAGGAACTAATCCCTTCATTAGTCAGCATCTTGAAACAAATTGCTGAACATCGGTTGCCTACTGAATTTGATTACCATAAAGTACCTGCACCATGGATGCAAATTAGACTTGTTCGTATCCTCAGTATGGTAGGACAGGGCGATGCCACGGCGAGTAGTGGCATGTATGAAATACTCAATGAAACGATGAAACAGGCCGACGTCGGTATCAAGCAGGATACGCAATTGTATACGAATGCGTCAAGTGTATAACGAAAATTTATCCCAATGCGAAACTCTTGGACGCAGCCGGCGAAGCCATTGCTAGATTCATTGACTCTCGATCGCACAACTTAAAGTATCTGGGCGTTACGGGTCTAGCGATGATCGTCGAGACACATCCACAATATGCAGCTCAACATCAGATGAGCGTAATGGACTGCTTAGAAGATCGCGACGAGACATTACAACGGAAAACTTTGGACCTTCTCTACCGGATGACTAATCCCGTTAATGTTGAATTTATTACCGATAAACTTTACTCTTTTTGAGTGGTACAACCGATGTATTTTTAAAGAAGCAATTGACAACACGTGTATGTAGTGTTGCGGAACGGTACGCACCCAGTAACTCTTGGTACATTAAAACAATCACACAACTCTTCGAGGTATCCGGTGATGTTGTCGATCAACAAGTAGCACAAAATCTCATGAGTTTGATCGCCGAAGGAACAGGTGAATCGGAAGAGGCAGATATGATGCTTCGATCAACAGCCATCGAAATTTACGTCCAGTTGTTGCAAGACAAACCACCAGCGAAATTACCTAAAATATTATTAGAGACCATGGCATGGTGTTTGGGTGAATACGCCTATTTGAGTGTTGCTATGTCGTTGGAAGAAATTCTGTCTAAATTATGTCAATGGAACAAGGCTATTTTACAACCGTCCACGAGAAAATTCTTGACATCGGCTGTTTTCAAATTGGTCGCGCAAGTCGGAACATGTCCTCCTCAAGCGGCTGCTGTTGTCGATGAATATACTCGTAGTAAGGACGTTGATTTACAGCAACGTTGCTTGGAATTTCAAGCAATACTAATGACTGCTCCACAATATCTCGGTGATATTTTGCCGGTAGATGCGTCGGCCGAAGATATGGAGGTAGACATCAATCTAAGCTTCCTGGACGGTTTTTGTCATCAAGCTCTCGAAAATGGTGCCCGGCCATACGAAAAGCCTGAAGACGACGATGACGACGACGACGATTACGGCGCTATCAATACGAGTGGGTCTGGTGCATTCAAAATGACCCCATACGCCAAGCCAGAAACGAATATAAACCGATCCGTAATGATGTCTCGCGCGGGAGGAGGAAGTGGAGGTGTTGCAAGTCCTGGGGGTGTTTCATTACCACCCGGTAGCAATACAGGAACACAAGCACAGGTATCTACCAGTGTAGATGCTGTTGGTGATGGATTGAGTTTGAACACACGTGGTGCCGCCAACGTGTGGGGGAAAAAACCTGTAGCAGCCCCAGCTCCCTCTCCACAGCAACCCGCAGCAGCAGCCGTAGTGACTTCTCCTCAACCATCAGCGTTCAATTCGTCACAGTACCAGACAGACAGGGCGAACTCATTTGGTGGTGGTGGACCATCCTCGTATGGAGGATATGGATCGGCACCAGCACCAGCACCTGTTGTCCCAACAAAAACACCAGAACAACTTGAAAAGGAACGACAAGCAGCATTCCTATTCGGTGGAATGGTTCCTGGAGCGGCACCACCACCACCTCGAGCTATGCCCCCCTCACCACCAGTACCAGTAGCAGCGCCGCCTGTGGCTGCTGCACCATCAGTTTCCGCTCCAGCGCCCGAATTTGATCTATTAGATTTTGGTAGTGGATACGATGCCGCTCCTGCGGCACCCACTGCCGTAGATGATATATTTGGGGCTATGACACTACAACCAACCCCAGCAGCACCTGTCGAAGCTGCTCCGCTTGTAGAGACAGTAAGCGATGACGATGAACCTACAGTCCCTATTCCCGCTCCAGCTCCAGCTACTTTTGTTGATCCATTCGCAGCCGAAGGCCTTTTAGGAGATCTCTCAGAGAATACCCTGCAGGGATTTGGTGGCTCTACATCGAAATTCGAATTTAATGGTGTCGTTATGGCTCCGCTTAAGATTGACACAGCACAGTTTGGAGGTAACTGGGGTGGATGCCCAGCGACATCCCCAATTTCTTTAACTTCCCAAAAAGTTACATCGCTTGATATATTTATGAAAGAATGTGAAAGTTCTGGATTATATCCTATTGAAGCTATCGCAGCAACAAACGAAGCTATCTGCGCTGGGATGGTAGATGGTGGATCGAACGTTATTTTGGTCCACGGAAAGATTACGCCACTCGGTGGCGGAGCAACGAAAGTTGATATCACAGTCAAGTCCACAGATATAGCGCTGTCCGGATCATTGGCACTTTATCTACAGAATATGATGAAATGATTCTGTACTTGAAGTTTTAAAGAAAGTGAGAAGAATGATAGTATTGATATAATCAACAATAATTATCTTAATTGTTTTAAACCTTTTACTCAAGCGTCTAAGACCACTACGATAGATTGGTTAGCTTGGATTTTAAGTTTCGTAATAGCACTCGTTTTGTTTGTTGACTAGGATTGTATTTTAATCTTTCAATACTATAGAGGTTATTTCCATTCCTCCTTTAATAGAGATCATTGGGTGCACACCATTAGAAATAGGGCCTACTTATCCTCGAATTTTTCTTCCGAAGAAGGACAAACAATTTCGCCGTCAACGTACCAAACTTTACCATATTCTTCTGATCGTATAGTTGTTCCTTTTTTGTGTTCGAGACGATCAATTGGATTGCCGTTTCCATTGACCAGATACGTTGATCGTGTTAGGTCAAGTGCATGAGTGGAGTAACATCTCCTACACCTTGACTCGTTCCTTCATTAAAGGTCACAGCACCGTTTGAAGTTTTCCATCCAATTTGAATACGTTTGACATCATCTCTAGTCTTATTTCGTACGATTTGACACGTCGACCATGCCCTCCTTCTTCGACTAGCTGAAACGTAGTCCATTCTTTCGCATTCACTTCTTTGGGGCCAATATATTCTACAGAATCTTCTGATCCGGTATGAATATTAAAATCATGGGATATATTCCGTTCGTCATCCCGTAGTATTCAACCATTCGATAGAAATCTTGAGTTGTGTTTCCTTCACCTAAATGTTTAGGTGAATCCAAAGGATATTGTCAATACCATGGGCTTTTTTTCGGAGATACTTTAGCATGGGATGGAAAAGAGAAAACTCCTCATCAATGAAGAAATTGTCATCTTTATCTTTCTCGAGACCATCATCCCATCTTCCAGAAAATTTAGATGCTAACATACTACCGGGAACGGATGCTAGAGTTCTCCGTAAAACAGTAGTTTTGTGCCTCCGATATTAAGATGAAGGACATCCATCGGATTTGTATCACCGTAAACAGTGGTTCTATCAACTTCAAAACTTTCTTCTGCCTTTCGTAATTTTTCTTCACGGGCGTCAAGTTCCTTCTCTCTTTTTGAAAGAACATCTGTCAAAGCCGAGAGTGCATCATCGTATGTACTTTTCATCGACATTATGATGCTTTGATGAAATCTGGCAGATATGCTATTGTTTGTGATGTAAAAAATATTGATTGAAGATGACAACATAATAAAACTTGCTTTCAAAAGATTTTGAAGTTTTCGAACGAAAGAAAAATGACTCTCAACGGCGAGTCCCGATTGATACGGGACTCGTCGAAATCTTTTGTCACGGAAGGATCGGAAATGTCAAATATCGCACTCAACACATCACATAGCACATGCGATGCAGCAAGACAATCAATCCATCGACCATGGTACGAGCAGCTAATGAAAAATCAACTTCGTTCTACCTTACTCTCGCCGTATGTTTTGTAACTGGAGCAGCGCTGATCTACCATGATTTTGGTGTAATAGCTTTTGTTATGCTAGTTTTTGTTGGTATTTTTGGTTTTGGTTTGCGTGATAAATTCTCCAATGAATCAACAGCAAGTGCATATAGCGTATTTAATAAAGATGGTAAAGGCATCGTTGGTGGATTCACTGCAACTCAATTTGAAAATCAATTACGTGGTCCTCTTGCAAGCAAGATCGATAAGAATGATCCTGTAAAAGGATCGATTGCCGAAAGCCAGCAGAACTATGATAAGTCGACGTCATCGACTCCATCGGATGTAGAAAGAACTGCAAGACGAAAGGCAGCGGCTGAGGCAGCCGAACGTCGATTTAATAACCAGAAGGAGGAATAAAAACACAACTCCCCTCTTCTTACTTTGAAACAATCACTACCATATACATACCTACTTGATCGGATCAATCGTTATACTATGATAATAGTTCTTACCATGAACCTCGTTGTCAAAACAGAAAAAGCTCTTAGTAAAATTTTCTAGTAGATTTACAGTGGATAAATCGCAATGATCTAAGTCAAACAAAGACTCTACCTTCAACCGTATTGTCATAGCGATTGGTATTCCAGTACAACAATAGTAACAATGGCTGAAATTCAATAGCTAATCACAACACAAAACTTCATTGGAAAAAAGAAAAAATGTATGTAATGGCATGTCAATATATTGCTGGAACATATAACGTTAATCAAATATTTATCTATAGAACAATAACTATAATAGTTTATGATTTTACTCGGCCTTAATAGGAATTTAGTTGTCTTCATATATAAGTATTATTTCTCAAAAGGTATGCTGCTACTGCTGCTGCTGCTGCTACTGCTGGGAGTGGCGCTAGTTATCGTCGTTGTATCAGACCAATTTGGTGTTCTTTTTGTTAAAAATGCATCAATACCTTCAACAGCATCGTCATGTTTCATATTCTCAACCATAACATTAGATGTTAATGTATATGCATCCTCTAAAGACATATCAAGTTGTTTATAAAATAATGGTTTCCCAATGCCAATAGATGCTGATGATTTAGATGCAATCTTCATTGCAACATCTAATACAATTTCATCAAGATTACTCTTACTATCACTGTTATCATCGACATTGACATCAACATCAACATCAACAACAGCATTAATTAATCCGATCCGTTCTGCTTCTTTTGCTGATATCATATCTCCAGTTAACAACATATGCATAGCATGTTTTGTATGTATTGTACGCGACAACGCAACAGCTGGTGTGGAACAAAATACACCAATATGAACACCGGGTGTTGCAAATTGTGCAGTATTGGATGCGTATGCTAAATCACACGATGCAACTAATTGACATCCTGCAGCTGTTGCAATTCCTTCTACTTGTGCAATAACGGGTTTTGTCATTTTTGTTATTGTTTGCATAACAGATGAACACAAATCCATCAGATCTGAAGCACTTGCAGCAATCGTAGAATTGTCGTATTCATCTTCATCGGATGTTGCTGTTGTGTCTATCTTTGATTGTGCTTGGTTACTATTATTATTATTATTATTACTACTATTCAGTAGTACTTGCTGCTGGTTGCTGCTGCTGCTGTTGCTGTATTTCATGTAAATCATGTCCAGAACTAAATACTGGTCCATTTGCATTTAAAATAATAACATGTACATTTGGATCAATTTCTACTTTTGTTAAATGATTTTGCAATTCTTTTAACATTGTATAGGAAAGTGCATTCCTTTTTGTGACATTATTTAATGTCACTCGAGCTATCGATGCCTTCTTCTGATGACGATGAGCATGAGCAATTTTTGTAGTCGTTACGAGAGCACGAGCACAACGTGACGTCATTATTTATTTATTTATTTCCTGGAACAAAAATGATTCTACCGTAGTACTATTTTGCTTCATCTTTGAAAGAAGTAGACAAGGAGGCTAATACCATTCAGAGTGACAAATTGACGACCGACGTCATTCGACGTGATTGTATGGTTTTCGGAACAGTAGTTTCCGAGCGGGAAGGAGACGAGGATAAAATAGCTGAGCAGAATAGATAGAAGGGATGGAGTCGTACCAAGGAATAATCTTCTCTCTTCTATTCTTCGGAGTAAGAATGTACTATATATTGCCAACGACAATGATGAAGGATGTGATTGATTTGATGATGCAATAGCGCGGAATGGGGGAGGTTCTTTTTGTTCTTTGTTTTCCCTTTCAACTCGCCTCAACTCCAAAAAACAGCGATGCAATCTTGCTTATTGATTGTGGGATTGGATTATTGATTCGTGGATATTGCTAGTGCGCCACAGCACGTAGAACACCGTGATAGACAGCAGTTCTTCGATCACGTGAGTAAAGCAAGGAGTGGTCTTGCGTAGCATGTTCTTCCATGCAGTTTTTTACCGTTATGACTTCCAATAAATCGTACCGTTACTTCACATAAATCTTGAATTGTCATTGTACAACAACACGCATCATCTTATTTACCTCACAAACATAAACAATCATAATTTGAAATCACAAATCTAAACGATCCCACCTGTCTACTCCCTTTCTCAAACATAAAACTCAAATTATCCACCAACATTAACGGATTGCCCAAGTAAACAATTATTCTTTCTATACATTAAATCCAATCTTGTAACACCAAAAGCAAAATCAAACAATATCATGTATACCCAAGAGAATAACTTTTCGCCAATGAGTGGAAGCAGTCCAATTACACCGACTACGGTATCGTCGTCATCGTCGTCCCCTTGGCACCCAATACACGCATCTCCTAGTGAGGACATGTGGGAATTGCCACATTCGACCTCTAGTACATTATCATCGTCATCTTATAATTCAGAATACCTAAACGAACGAGATTATAATTCATCAGGATTACAACACCTACACAGTGATGAAAATTTCTACATACATCGTCATCATCACGACGATGATAGGAATGAAATGTCGACAATGAGAAATACTACAACAGAGAACAACAACTACCTTGTTCGTGGTCAAGAGGAATCATCATCAAGATTCAACACCACCAGCAAACAATAACAATAGTGTATCAATATTATCAGAAAAGAAATGCGTATTGGGAGACGCCACAAATACGACACTTCGAAGAAACAACAATAATGCGAACAACAATACAACAAGAGGTGTTCGAAGAAGTTACTTTAATTAGTTAGCAGGGAGTGCACAGCTCGTTGCAAAACAACGACGAAGTACATCATGCCTATTATACCACTTGGTATGGTATGACGGATTCACATGCATTTGGGGAATCTATGTTACTCGCTCTACACATACATTATATTACACGGTACACGCAGTTATTATTAATGATAAAATTATTATTTGTTACAATCGTTATTACAAAGAAAGTAGATATAAAGATATAATATTAAATGGGATTTATTACATATATATAGATACTTAAATAAAGCCGTTCGTACAACACAACATCTATATTTTAGCTAGTACCTTTTTTTTTTTAGGTTAGCATGACGCAATCCAACTACATATATCAACACATCTACAGTACAATGTAAAGCCATATATACTAGTATATCTACACATTAGATAATATCATCTACTTCTTGCTGGACAATAACAGAGACCGAAGAAATTTTTTTTAGATCATTCGCTCGATCAAGAAGAGTCCGTTTTACTCATTCCAGTGACATGGTAGTTCTTTTTTCTGCGTACATACCTGTAAGTGCTTGTGCGTTTTTTGAATTTCTTTCAACACGACTAAATCTAAATAAAGTTAATTGACATTTAACAAACAAATTCACGTCGGTCTTGCTCAATTCCGAGCAAGATAGTAACTTAACGTCTATCTCACCGGTCAAAACAATTAGCCAGCTGCTAGTACTACCGTAGTACAGTACGACTGTACTAGTAACTAGTACTAGCCTAACATACATACTGTAGGGATTAGAGATGACACATACGGTACTACGCATCATATGATACTACAAACAATCAGAGAACACCATTCAGTAGTTATTAGCATCTCAAGCTGAGCAAAAGTAGGAACCCAAAATTGTTCAAAATTCACTGATCAAATACAATGAATAGTTACTAACTATTAGAAGCACCGGCAGGTATTATTTACTGAGTGAGAAGCAAGGACAGAGAAGAAGGAACCTTCCCTCTTTGTTGGACCATGAATTATTGATTGAAGTCTCATCCAATTTTGGAAGCTCGATAGAAATAATTTTCTACCCCTATGTAATATATAATGAGTTGTATGCACAGAGACTAGTGATACACACTATCACAGGTAGGAAGAGAACAAAATCCAACTAGTCCAGCCGTTTGAAAGAAGGATAATCTCACAAACTAATCTCCAATCTTTTCTACTCATATTGGGCTGGACAAAAGAAGGATCTTATCTCACTGTATGGTTCTCTACACTAATTTATAACTAATACAGCCCCTTTTGTTAGTAAAAGATCTATCAAGGAGGATGTGCCACTGGGTTAATTTTCATGTTTGTAGTAGATGATGAGCCCAGTAAAAGAGGATGTTATTAGCAATGAAATGAGAGTCAATAATGGTTTTGAACACTGATTATAATAAAATTGATATTGATTCTACCTGGAGACAACGATGGATCAATCCATAAGCCATAATCTTTGGGAAGCATCTAAAAATTAGCAGGAAAAAAAGGATATTGGAGATTCAATAATTCACTTTGAAGAGCTTAACCTAATCAAATTTATCCCGAATATAATATGTATTTGTTTATCTATATATATTCAATACATCATAATTATTCATATTTAATTTTGAAAAAATCGCTACTGATACTAACTACTAATACTAGTATTCTTATTCTTATCTTTCATCGCGAAATCTTGAACTGCTTTCTAGTTCTCCCATTACCGCATCTCCCTGTGGTTGTGTTGTATCATTTACTGATATCACCAGTAGAGGTGGGAATAATGCCGCCGTCTGGACCTAGTGCTCCTGCTCCTCCTCCCACACATGTTCTTCTTGTTGAACTCTTTCTGGTGGTGTCCAATTTTGAGTTGTTCTCTGTCGTTTGTTATTATTCCTTTCTGGATCGATTCCACCCTTGCGTTTATCATCCGAACTTGTCCACCACTTTTTCCACGACCGAATTGTCGTCCCGATTGGAATCCAGCATCCAATTCTACTCGAATGATCCGTCCATCCAACTTGGTGGAACTTAGATTCGAAATAGATAATAAGGCATCCTCTCGATGGACGTATTCCACGAAACCAAATCCACAGGGCGTATGAGTGAAGCGATCTTGTCCCATCACAACCTTCCGTACTGGTCCGATTTGTGAAAAATGTGACAAGACGTTATGAGACCGTGTCGAAAATGCCATATTACCAATATACAACGTACTTGATTTAGCAAGTGCCTTCATTTGAGATTCAGGAGAATCATAATGGGATCTATCCCAATATAACTTCTTTTCTTCCGTACTATTAGCAAATAAGAGTTCCGGTGCTCGAGGTAGAGGATCGTTGTCGATTATATCTGCGACCACAGCTGGTTGTGGTTGTGGTGGTGGTGGTGCGGATTCGGTGGTAGTAGCTCCGGTTGTTTCACCCATAGGAACATTGGGGACTTCTTCTTCTTCTGCTTTCATCATGATGATATCCTTTTATGTTTATGGTGAAATTATAGTAGCGTCAACTATTCAATGCGGACAATACGAAATGAATGTTATCGACGATGATCTATAGAAAGACGACAAGAACACAATAGCAACGAAGAGTTATGTCTCTATGTTAAGGTCACCTTAAGGCTGTTGTTTGTTATTGCATTTATTCAGATCGACAGAGTTTGTGCGTAACACGTACAGTAAAGTAGTATGTTATACCGATACGGACGTTAGACAGACTAAATAGCATTATGAATGAATCGAATGAATCGGAAAAAATGATTTTTTTGCGCGCTTGACAAGAAAGATATAAAATTTGTGATTTTACCTTTCATTTTTTCTTTCATTTCATACTAGTACAATAATGAATTGTGTAATCAAAGATAATGGCATCTACCGGTAATGATAAGAAGCGTACAAGCACCACCAGCACCGAATCAGCGACGAAGAAACCACGTAAAAAGTCGGTTACGGAAAAAAGTCTCGGTTTGACCAAACATGAATTTAATGTAATCAAGGAGGAACTTAATGCCATTGTAAAACAGCTAGCCCGTGAAGTAAATGACGATTGGCACGATGGATATGAGGAACAAGCAGAAACAAAGATGAAATGGTTTTGCGCTATACAGAAACCGTTACAAACTGTGTTAGATATTGGTGTGGGTAAAGGTGTAGCACTTGTTCAATGCAACGAAATACTCAAAATCGTTTCCGATTCGCTTTATGATTTACTCGCTGTTCCTTGTCGTTGTAGCACTATGGACGAGTTTCGTGACTGGGAGGAGGATTTTACTCTCAACATGCCCTGGGGTAGAAAATTGAAATTCAGATGTAGTCATCCATATGATGCATGGAGTTATGTCTGGGTTGCGTTACTTCGTGTTCATTCCGCAAAAGACGATTCGGAAACAGCGGAGAATAATGAAGATATATTGCTCCGTTGCATTAAGGATGCATCAGACAATACGAAGGGTGCTGAATATATGAAATTTCCTGGATGTTTATCTCTGTATGATGATAATGCTAACTTACAGGATGGTAAAAATGCTCCATCTAGTACTGCTCTTGATCGGCTAGTCGGCGATAAAGCATCCGCTTGGGAACATTTACCAACGACTAAGAAGGAACACCGTATGAGACGAGCAATTGACCGGCGGTTTGATGGATCTCCAAGTCGAAGAACACGTGACTTCGGTGATAATGACGATTATTAATAGCAATGATTTTATGATTCCCTGCTAGCTAGAGAATGGAAATTACATTGCTATATTTTATATTTTATTGCCGTTCTATCGACGTCGCCTTTTTCTTTGGCTTCGTCCCCCATTGCTGTTGTTGCTCTCGTTGTCATTATTGTCATCATCAAGAATTATGACTAAATCCATATCAACAATTTTAGGATTATTTTTCATCAATTTTCTGGATAATACTAAAGTTTCCATCCGTTTTGATCGAAAGGGTCGTGGTGGTGATGTAGTAATGGTTGTACTAGTAGTAGAAGACGTTGGCGTTGTAGCTATTTCATCAACAGTTTGCTGTTGCTGTTGTTGCTGTTGCTGCTGTTGTTCGTTGTACTTTTCTTGTTCGGTTAAGAGACGATTTAAAGCACATTTTCGTACACTTTCATAGTCAAATGTTTGAATCAATTTTAGAAATGAAAATTTATGTTTGAGTTGCAATGTATCCACAAAATGTTGATTATTAGTATGTATACCAGCATTATCATTTTGTAGCAGCGTATATTCTTCGTAGTAAAATAATAGATCAATAAATTTAAATAACCAGTTACAACATAATACTGCATTTGAAGTATTCTTCCATTTCCGATCTTGTAATATATCTTCATAAATATATTGTGTAACTGTTGTTATATGTTTATTCAATTGCTTGCAATCATCGATATCATATCTATAATATGTTGCCGTTACACGTATAGCTTCCACGTACATACGGATCGCATAAATAAATTGATGTTCAGGCTCATCGTCATCCACATCAGTGGAACCACTTGAAAAGTTGCTACTGTTGTTGCTATTCTTGCCAGCATCTTTATGATAATGACCTAAATAATAATAGGGATATACTTGACGATCATTATAAGTTTCCTTTGATATAACAATCGCTTTCAATAACAGCACTTCATTCATGAGGCATTCATTGTTATTATCATTGAGACCAAAATCATCATACAGTTCCTCACACACCTTCCATAATCTTGGCCGTGATTTTTTAGTAATTTCAACCACTTCATTCCCACGTGATGATTCTACTGTTTGTTCACAATCTCCTAATTCCATATACCCGAAAGGACATTTTTCCATTCCATTCAAGTCATATAACACCCAAAGTAATTCACGTTTGAATATGTACAATTGACGGCTTTCAAGTGATTTACTACTACTACTACTACTACGACTGCCGGTTTTTCCAGCAGCCATAATTGACGACGACTTTTTGTTGTTATTGTTCTTTCTTGGATTGATATTAGATTTAATATTACCAATAATATGAACTAATCCCATTAGAAGTGTATCACAAATTACCGGATTATTGGACATATACAACCAGGATGATTCTGGTTTTAATAGTTTAGAATTCTTCTTTCCTATAAAAGTATCAGCAATATCACCACCACGTTTTGATTTATCTTTTTTTGTAGATCCTGGTATTGCTACCTCACACGTTCCTTCTTTAGTTGTTGTTGTTATAACGACTTGTTGTTGTTCTTGTTTCGCTTCTGTTGATGTTGCTGGTGCCGATGCCGATGCGTGGTCCTTATTGGTAGTATTATTAACGATAGTGGTGGTGATGGTATGTCGTTCGTAGGCATGATCTTCACTTAATGTTAACATTGATTTTGTTTCTACGATCGTAGTAGTAGTAGTAGTTCCTGCTTCCTCATTATTATCCTGATTTTTCTGATTTTGATTTTGTCGTTGTCGTTGTTTCTTTTTGAATATACTATCATTTGTACCGCCGCGATGGTGGTAATAGCTGATCCAAAACAATCCAGACTTTTATTATCGATGTCTCCTCGTAGGCAGACATACACATTGTTGGCATGCAATTCATCTCGACTACTATTACTACTCTTGGATTTATTCACAGCTGTATCCCAAACAGCATTCGAGACACTTTGAACTAATGTACGATGCTGTGTCTGCAATACATCTAGGTCTAACTCTAAATCAGGCTTAGGCTGCTGCGACGACGACGACGACGACGTGCTACTACCGGAATTATTATTGATAATACCTGCTTTTAAAATAATTTTATCATGAAATTCTGTTCCAATCAATCGTTGTAGTGCATCATATGGTATAGGATAAATGTTATATCTTCTATTTCGTTCTTTGTGGGTTGATATAGCTTCACAATAACCAACAATACAACTCCATAATGCCAGTACTTTGCCTTCATCAATATAATTACTATTATTATTATTACCATCAATAGTGATTATTCTTTCACCTTCACCTTTCTCATTCTTATTCGTGATATCGGATTGGAATCGTTTCTTTAATTCATCAACATTTTCAATCATGTAATCTCCTTCTTGGACTCCTAATTTTTCCCAATGGTCCGATTCGAAAGGTGGCAAGAACAAGCTTTTGTTGTTTCCATTATTGTCACCGTCATCGTGGTCGTCGTCGTCGTCGTCGAAGGCGATACTACTTCTACTGTTACTGCTACTCATCCTGCTTGAAATCTTGTAGTTCCCGGGCGAGGCAAGTGTTCTTGAATTGTTACTCATTCGAATATGCTGTTTCGAATCTTCCGATCTTTCGATAAAAAAAAGAGAAAATATTGATCATGATATCATGATTGTAAGGCGCGGGTGATTTTTGATAGGCCAGTCGTGGATGCATTCATTATTTATACAATATAGAATATTGTATATATTTGGTTTTAGTCCCAAAATCCAAAGTTAGTAGATAATACATTCACCACAACGCAAATGTAAAGTACGTATTGATCATTGTAGAATCCGATTTGGGGGCACTTGTAATGGAAAAGGGGGAACAACGACAGCTACTATTATTCTAGCATATATGAATAGTATAATGAAGTATAGAACAAGAGATAAAGAGATAGATATGATTCATAAGTAGCATCAGTTCCAGTATAGTAGTAGTAGGTAGTGCTACTAGCAGAGACGGGATTGCAACTCGAGTTGCACCGAGGTTACCACTACTAAATGTACTAGCAGTACTAGTATTTTTCTCAAGAAGAATCATTGTAACGTTAGCTTTCTCTCGGAATAAGATTTTCAATGAGTATGACATGGCACGACTCGGCACATTTGAGTCGTGCGTATCCCTACAAAAAATGACAAACGCATGCAAATACAAATACAAGTGCATCTTCACAAAATATTTTAGGAGGTATTTTGTGCGTGCCGCCAAAATTCCCAAGGAAGTAGAATGCCAAGCACGAAGAGGCTTCCTCAACCAGTATTTCAGCCTTTGAAGATACATACTACACTTGACGCGACGCGAGAGTTCTCCAGGAACATCGCCGACAGAAGAAAAAGCTGGTCCCGTTGACACTTCATACTCTTTTTGATGATAAATATTTAACATGAAAATAAGAATTATATTCTGTGGACACTTGCACTTCGATCGATAGTTGTCGTTTTCGATAGTATTATTAATTTAATCCCACAACTTTGAACTTGTGCCAAACACACTCAATATTTATTACATCAAGAGAGTTGCTCGCCAACCGTTTTCCACAACCAGATACTAGTACTACTACTACTAACAACAACAACAACAACAACAACAACAATCACCATGACCCGCAAATCCGTCCAAGGAGGCTACTGCGATTTCCCCGACAGTGCCGGTTGCGCACTCACGAAATTAGAATGCGACGATCCTGCGAACTTTCGCTCAAGCCGCCAGATGCAGGAGGGACCGGTTATGGCCCATGGCGGTAACTGCCAGTGGCAAGAAGAGGTCCAAGACACCGTGTTGGGCCAGTGCAGCAGCACAGATGGCTACCGACTCACTGAATCATTGTTATGCGCTACCGATGTGGGAGCGTGTCCCCCCGACAGTGAATGGGAGGGCCCCGACCCAGGATGCACGGTCGCCACCACATCCTTTGGACGTTGCGATTACGGAATGTGTGCCTGGAGTCACGACCAATGCACCGAAGACAACACCTGGGCACCCTTTGACGACGGCTGTACCTGCGACAAGGTCCAAGTCGGAGGTTGTAGTCGCTTAAACACAAATGGTGAAAAAGTACTCTTTTGTGCCGTGTCGGAAGATGCCTGCGACGACGAGCAGTCCTGGATTAAGGCGCAGGAGGTCAAAACTGCGGTCGGATTCGATTGCTTTTTATGCCGCGAAGCATCTCCAGCAGCCATTGCGATGCCTGCGCCTACCGAAAGCGCTTCCAACATTTCCGCTGCCGGTGTCACCACCATTATCATTGTCAGTTCGACTGTAGGTTCCCTGTTCGTTCTCTTCATCGTCGGCCTGGTTCTGTGGAGGGTCTTCCGGACGAAGAGGGCCGTCAAACGTGCCGCCGAATGGAGAGGAAAAGAAGAAGCTCCTCCTGCTACCGCCATTGAGGTGAATAGCAATTTCGGCAGCGACGGTGATGAGTACGGCCGAGGAGATTCCGCCGATATGGAGAACGCCTCCATTCTGAGCGACGACAAATAAAAGGAGTCGGTCGCACCATTGATCTTCACTGCCCCCTGATACTTTATACAGTACTGTAATACAACACACACGAACAATTCACAATCTCATTGTACATATTTAAAGAAAAACACATCACGTAAAATCTTTCATTAAAATCGAGTCAAATTTTTAAAAGGCCTCTCAAAAAATAAATAATTCAGTTAGTACGTACGTACATACATAGTAACAGTACAGGTACTTCTTATAATGAAATTAATTCAAGGATCCAGCCGAATTGTATCTCTCTCATCTTCTTCGTATCACACATACCGAGTACTTTTTTTTGCCCCCCTATCCTTTGTTTTAACTTTTAACAGTAAGATTTATGTGTATGTCCACATGGCACGACTCGGCACATTTGAGTCGTGCGTGTCCCTACTAGTACAAAAAATGACAAACGCCAAGCAAAAATACATTCATATTGTACTTCATATCTTAATCCTCAACAATAAGAATAGCAACCCCTACTATATGGATAGTCGAAAAGTCGAAAGAGAAGTGTGGATATCAACAACATACCCACACATACGGTAACAGCATATTATTATAATGAAATTAATTCAAGGATCAGCCGAATTGCCTTTCTCCTCTTCTTCGTATCACACATACCATTACAATTCTCATCGATGGACAGGGTGCCTTCCGATCCTATTATCCTCAATTGTTGATCGATGTTGTATCATGGTATTGTGATCTATTTGGAGATGTCTTGATGAAAGACGACAGCAGTAGTAATAAAAATGATAACGATAGCCTGGTCTGGTTTTCTTCCATGATCTGTTGTGAGATTTTATTCCAGTTACCCTTCTTTATTGTGGCCGTCAAAATGATGATGATGACGACGACACATTCCTCGGCATCATCGGCATCATCGGCATCATCGGCATCCTCCTGTAAAAACGTAGATGATGTTTATCCCGAATGGTTCCGAATGTTTGTATCATCTATGGTTCTCATGTCAGTACAACATTAGTACCTATTATTTCTACCTTCGTTATGAGTCAAGAGATGTCGATATTGCAGAAATATGCGACGATCATAAGTAAGTCAATTTTTGAAATACATAATATACTGTAACCTAGATCCACTTCCGAATTTTTATCAACAAATATATAATTAGTTCGCGTTCGCTCACCTTTCTGGAACCTTTACTACGTTGGCGTTGTCAACCCTTTTTTCTTTTTTGCTGGCATTATGTTTGACGTTGGGATGTACGTCCACGGCAAATAAACCAACAATAACAATAACAACATATAGTCTATTCTCCCTATTTGATCTTTCCAGCGTGGTTGGTATGGCTCGCTGTTCGAGAAGATTTTACTCGACAACCACAAAAAAAGAAGAAAAAAAAAGGCAACAGCAACAACACGACACAAAACGAGATTGAAAAATTAAAATCTATAGTATGTTGACGACGTTTCCTCCTAATTTAATGATCAAATAAATTTTTGATGTTGTAGATGTAATGCCGTACTTCCAGGATCAAAACAACGCAAGGGATATATATCTTTTTCCAAAACGAAGAAAGAATTTGAGAGCGAAAATTGTTATTTTCTCTCATACTCTTCTTCGTGTTGTTTCGATTGTTCATCGCAAAAAGAATTGTAGCGCATTCATCGGTACAGAGTAGATAGTAAGTATATTATTTTTTCTAGTATTTGTTCGTGATAAATAAAAAAGTTTTTAATACGGTAAAAGTAATGATTTTTAGAGTATATATATTTTTTTCAACATTTAGTAATTAAGACCATGAAATGAAGAGAGCAATCCACAGAACAAAAAACTCTCACGAAAAATATCGACAATATTCGAAATTGATCATTTCCAACGGAGATTTTCATTCTATAAACAATAGCAATATTTTTTTTTGTTTTAAATCGTGGCGAATCCACAAGTCTTGTACAAGTACTCAAGCCCTAATAGTTGTAAGGTAGCTTGTGGAGCAAATCGTGCCCATCTGAATTAAAAAACGCAAAACAAAAAGATCGCGACAAACGTGTCAGTCATTATTAAATTTTTGAGAGGAAGAAAAATGAAGTAATCACATGACATACCATGCCCATGACATGTTATGGTATGGTATATAATAGGTGATAAAACTTACATTGGGATGAATCCACGCCATAAGGATGCTACACCATCTCTCTTGACAGTTTTCACAGCACAATCCACTAATCCATCATAGATTTTTTTATCGGTCGGTTGATTCATTAAATTGGTACGGATCCGATCGAAGGGTGAGACCGTGCAGGTCATAAAGAATCCGGCCACGAAACTGAACAGAAGGAGGTACGGATATCTTTCCGATCCCAACCAGATTTGTCGGCCACGATACCCTTGGTTAAATCATAGACACCCATTTTAGTGGCATTCAAGACACAGGCACGTAATATATTCGCTTCCACACCCGATAAAATCCTCCAATACCTTGAGCGGCATGCATTTTAGAAACCATAGTCGATAATGGTACAGCCGCATCTTTATTGGTTTGTGCGAGTGTCTGTAATTGTTTGTTTTGAATAGAATTTTTTTAGAGATATTCAAGTAATTTTTCATCGCAAGTCCCTACAGCAGCAGCTCATATTTTTCTTCTTTTTAAGTACATCAATGAATAAGAGCATTCTACGTTTTTGACGTACCTTCAAGACATCGAATGGATTACCGACCACACTTCCAACACCACCAGTAATAGCACCAGCCAAAAATTTCATATAAAATGGTGCATCCTTACCAGCACCTAACCAATCTCTGACAGGTGCGTAAGCTACATACAGGGAAATGACACACGAGAAATTATGACTATATGAGATATAAAAAAAGAAAACGAAGAAGACGACAACACACGACGACGGTTGACATTCCATCAAATTTGATAGTTTATTCTCTCTCTCAGAATGTTTCTAGAAAAGTTCTAAAAAAAGAACTTACCACCCAGTTTGATACTTGTATAAAAGATTTCTCTACCCCATGCAAATGGTAAACCTTTATAGAATGCCCAACACCCTCATTGGCATACGTGGATGTAACTGTGGGAGAAATACCAAGACCAGAAACTTGCATACGAGTCTTCACAGTTTCGATCGCTATTACATGTACGTACATGTAAGTTAGTAGTTGGCAGAATAAATAGTCAGAAAATAAATTACAATTTTAATATGAGAAGGGAAAAACAAGAGCGACGGCAAAGAATCAGCATTTATTTTCGATTAATTTTAAATTCTTTTAAAAGGTACTAGTTATAGCTAGCACGCGGAAGTTTCCTTCTTTCAAGATAGATAAAAAAGCGTATAGAATGATATATAATATATCAAATATACCAGATACAAAAAAATGGAACTTACGATGAGTAAAATTCACAGCAAATACGGCGGAAGTTCCACCGAGGGCCATGGACTGAATCAGATTTGCTTTTTGAGGTTGTTCCGACATTGTTTGAATCTGGATATAGGCGTAGGCGTACTAGTAGTGTTCAGTTATTTATGAGGTTTGTGTGCAAGGAGTCGATTGATAGTCCTGGTTTTCAATACTATCGAGAAAGCTTTCTTATCTATATGTTGGAACGAGCAATGCATTAGTATCGAATGAGAAAAGGAATCTTGACGACAACTGCGTGTCGGCAATTGCACCACGTGCCATCCACAAATCCAAGCGGTATTTTCTTCACAGCACTTTACGCGCTGTAACGCGAGAAGTTAGTACGTACGGATGTATGAAAAGTGAACGTCGTTTTTTGTGGGTTAAAATTGAAATTGAATCGAATGAATCAAATCATAAGAAAGATTGTATATACTATAATAAGTTAGTCGTACAGTAGTAAGTTAGTCGTAGTATGTTTATTAGTATATTATCTATGTAATAGTATTGTATCGTAACGATGTAACATACATAGTTTATAGGATCTATGTAATACTTCGATTAAGACAATTTTTTGATGAATCGACTTTAAATCTAAATCAAAAGCAGGAGAAAGTTGTCTCCAAACCCACTCTGACCAAAACAAGAGAACGTCGATCAACATAATTGCATATACTGAACATTCGTGTCTGCATAACGAACATCCTAACTCGTTTCATGTTATTCCCCTTTTTTTTTGATAAAACGACCTACTAAATCGATCAAATATTTCCAGCTGCAATCTTGTTCTAAATGCAATGCATTGTTAAATTTCTTTAGAAAGAATAGTTGGTTCGGCCTTATGTACTACTAGTACTAGAAGCGAATTTGACAGGAAATCCTATTTTTGATCCATATCACGGCAAAGGAATTGGACTAGATTGTAGTCGAGGACCTTGATCTAAACTAATAATTAAATGACATTCAAGAAGAGGAAAAAATCGTGGCTTAAATATGTTATATAAGTCATATAAAATAATTTTCACGGATTTCATCTGTTGATCGCTTCGATGGAACCATTCGACGATTAATGGAAATTTCCTCAGGTAAATACACAGAATGAAACTCTCTGTACATGCAAGAAAAAGCGAATATCGATTTTATATGGTAATTTCTACCTTCGGAGACGATGCATTTCTTCCCTTAATGAATATTTTTCCGTGGAAGATACATTTCCCACATCCTCATCATACATCAACTACTTGTTCTAACGGACCTTCCGGCAATGCTCTTTTCGTAGCTTCGTCTTGAGTATCTTCCAAAGGGTGCTTGACAATTTCGCTTGTTTCATTCGTCGAAGAGGTACGAACGTCCGTAACTAAGTTTTTTCTTTCGTTTCGTTTATCGTCAAGGTGTGAATGTCCGCTACTGAGCTTTCTTTCGTTTCATTTATCGTCAAGGTATGAATGTCCGTTAAGTTTTCTTTCGTTCCATTCGTCGTCGAGGTATGAACGCCC
This sequence comes from Fragilariopsis cylindrus CCMP1102, assembly GCA_900095095.1. Lineage (NCBI taxonomy): Eukaryota > Bacillariophyta > Bacillariophyceae > Bacillariales > Bacillariaceae > Fragilariopsis > Fragilariopsis cylindrus. The sequence continues at coordinate 28,766 of FMBT01000489.1, read as the reverse complement.
GTTACTGAGTTTTCTTTCTGGTCCTCGTCAATGCTCGATGGTCCTGTCGCGCCGTAGTTTCTACCTTCCCCTTGCGCCTCGATTCTTTTCTAGCTTTCCTTTCTTCTTTTTCCGTCTCAATTTTGGCCTTGTTAAATTGATCATACAGTGGGTGGAGATTCCTAATAAAAGTTTGATATGCCAATTCGAATACGGCGAATGTCCCTACAATTAAAATTAAAATCTTCTCCATTTGTGATGAGTCTTGAAAAAGGTCCATTCCTTCTTGTAATTGTGCGGCGAGTAAAACGATGACCAGTGGGAATTGAGTCAGATCCTTTCTCAATACCAGCTTCTTTGTTTGTGAATTCCAGGTGACGAAGTTTAAACATAGCCAGGCGTAACGACAGACAAAGACGCCACAATCAGAACCATTATCTTGCCTTGGGACTGTGATACAGTTGAAAAGAAAAAGGATCAATAAAAATGTTAATATAGGGTGAAAGGCAACCATGAAATCCAAGTACAATACACAAAGCAATTCAAACATACCTTCAGGGTCGTATATTTGGTAATTTTTTTGGTGAAGGAGTGCTAGAGATGTCATTGACCCGTTGCCATTCAGAATTGAGCCACTTAAGTAGAAGTCGTTGAGATCTCATTTTATTATGCATTTTTAGAGAGTCGAAAAATAGCATACATGATAATGGTGAGTCTTCTTTGTCATCTTCCACTGATATTAGGTTAGATTTCTCTACTGCACCTGGATTTACTATCACACATAGTGACCAATGAAGTGTCTTGTTGATTGGTATAAAGATCAATTTCTTCTCAAAAATGTTGATATTTTTCCGAACAGTCCAAGATTTGACCCCCTCCACCCCGTCTGACGCCAATGTTGAATGAAAATGTGAAGTAAAGAAATGCACATCGGTAGATTTGCAGTTAAAGTTAATGTCACGTGAAATCCACTGCATCCAAAAATCGACCAATGAATCGTTTAGCCACTGCCCGTCCTCAAGCTTTTCGTAATCTTCCACTCGAATCACAATTTGATGCGATCTTTGGCTACCTTGTGTTGTCGACAAATCTTTTGTTTCGGTACTAGCTTTCTTCGGTTCAGTTGAATCTTGGTCATCATATGTTTGTTTGTATAAAAGCTTAGTAAGATCAGATGCAGCTGCTTCAATTTTGGTCTTGTCCTCTCCAAATGGATACACAAGTAAGATGTCGTCGTCCTTCTTGTTGGCTATGAAGGGGTCTTTCTTTTGGGGAGCTGCTTGGCTTCTTAATTTATATTTCATACGCGAGTCTTCAATCAATGCTTTTGCATTAATTTCAATGTCTTCCGGTTGTGTCTGTAACGGAGTTAAGATGCCACTGTCCTCAACAGCCTGGATTAAATCACGAAGATGATCATCTTCTTCAAATTCAAGTTCAAAATTATACTCCCGAGTTCTACTTCTTGCACCTGGGCGCTCGGCCTCTGCACGAAAGTAGATAAAGCTGTCTAGGTCTAGATCGATGTTATTCTGCACGGCTGCGTCATTCATTTCAAAATAGGACATTTCTTGTACATCTCCAATGCCAATAAGAATTTCTGCGCGGCCCTTAGTTACATCTACCTTAGATTTATTATAACTAAGAAGCATAGTGTTCGATTCAAAATCACATTTTATCATGGGTTGATAATCTTCTTGATTGCGTACTTTATTGTTGATAGCAACACGCTTTAAGGTGAACTAAAAAGTTAAGAGTAGATAAAGAGAGACACGGCAACATCAGGTTGTTTATAAAGGAAGACAAATTAACAAAGTGGAAAAGCTGACTGAAGCGACAAGAAAAGGAAAACAAGAACTTACCTCCACAATCTGGCTATCCTCCATAACGATATCATCATCATCGCTATCGCTATCGCTGTTTGTGATATCGATGGTTTCAGGTGTTCTTTTATTATTTCTCTTGGATCGTCTATTATTTCTGGGGCTTTCTTGCGACGAGAATTCAGTATCACGATTGGCTTTAGGACGAGCAGAGCGTGTTCTATTCGTGCTTTCTTGTGACAGAGATGAAGATAATGTAGAATTAACACGAGTAGAGCTACTACGTGTGTTTTGTTGATCACTGTATCGTGAGCCATTCAGTGGGTTCCAGTTGTTCGTTCCACTATACTGAATGTTATCACCTGATGATTTTGATGTGACAATAGATGAGTAGAAGCAAAAAAATTAGAAAGTATCTGAATAAATTATCTTTTCGGAATGATCGAAGGAGCATCTCACTATAGAATAAAATCATACAATCATTATGAAAACACAATATGCCGTCGCACCTTTTATACCATCGTGGTTTTCATCTCGATCTTCCTCCCTGCGTCGTGTTTTTTTCTGAATTGGTTCGGAATAATTGTACCTGCTGTTCATAATTGCTTGTCCCGGAATTATTTTTCCTCCTTTTAATTTTTTTTTCTTCCCATTTTTTGCGACCTTCCTAATGTTGAAGAGACTGATAGATGAGTTTTGTGACATGTTATCTGAGGTCGAAGCTAAAGAAGTATCCATATCCATATCTATGGTCGCCGAATCTCTATTTCTTCTCTGAGTTGTTGTTCTCTGTAGGACGAAGTCGTTTGATTCTGCAGCTTCGACCATTTTTAACAGATCTAAAGACCCGTCATTTTTTGGTTTTGGCTGTTGTTGCTTTCGGTCGTCATCAGAATCATTATCACTGTCACTATCAACAGTTCGTGGTTTATATTTAGATGAATGAGATGAATTCTTGAGTTTTGGAATTTTAAACTCAATCGAGGTGTTGTTGTTTTTTTGTGACTTCCCTCGTTTCTTCTGCTGTTGAGATGATTGCTTGCTGTTACGAAAATTGGATTCTGTATTCCTCTCGTCCGATGGCTCGTCAGATGATTGGGGTCTTCTTTTCTTGTCCACTTTCTCCTCCCGCGGTTGTTGACACGAATTAGAACGATGGGAGTCCGAATTTATCTCATCGTTTGACTTTTGCTCGTCGTCGGATAAATTTTTCTTTCCCTCGTCCGACGTTTTCTCCTGTCGACGATGTGATAGCTTTTTTTCATTGTTTGAACAAGAATCTGCTGTTGTATGCACCTCCTCGATGTTCAAATGCCGCTTATGTTGGGTCCTACTTCCTCATCTGATGATCTATTCGAATTTTCGCGGCGGTCTAATCCATCTCTGTTCATTTTGTTGCTACGACCGCCTCGACCGCTGTCGTTGTTATTGTTATTGACACTATCATCACATTTCTTTGTGATTCTTGCATCTAATAATACCTTGAAATGTTTACTACCCGACTCATTCTCACCTTCATTCTCACTTGGACTTAGTTCTAATGATGGCTTTCTGTGACGTCGTTGTTTACGACAGCGTATCGACCCCGACGACTTCGACACCACTTGTACCTCATCATCATCGTCGTCGTCGTCGTCATCGTCGTCATCGCCATTATCGCTACTTCGTTCTGATTGTTTGTGATATCGTTGCTTACCCCCAGACTTCGACTTCGACTCCACTTTCAAATTATCACCATCGTCCGTCGCGTTATCTTCATTATCACTACAACATAAATCAACTGTTGCCGAGGATTTATTATGCCTTAGTTGTTCCAGTACTGATTCGATTGAGTTGTCTGTCTTCTGGTACTTTTCGTTGTTATTTCGATTTCGTTGTTTGTATGACAACTGATCATCTTTCTCTTTACGTTGCGATTTTTGTTGGTTATTGTTGTTGTTACAACTGGCGACATGTTTTTGTGACCGTGGACATGTTATATCATGTCCGCGTTTATAACTTGGACCACGAATACATCGTGTACATTTTTTTGTTCCATCATCATTATCAATATCAATATCATTGTCAATATCATTATCATTATGCTGCTGCTGCTGCTGGCTGCTGAGGAGATGATCGCTGCCTTTTTCGTTTGGTGTTTTATCTGTAAATCTATCTGGAAATCGTCGTTCGTGACTTTGTCGAGGACGATGATTATTATGGTCTTGAAGCTCCTCAGCTCGATCGAGTGGATCTATATCTTCGGATTTGCGTCGTGATCGTCTGTGTCTTCGTCCTTCGAAACTTTTTCTCGCGCTCCCCACAGCACCTTTTAGAGTATTGGTGATAAATATTCCTACTGTTCTACCTCTTGCACTATGAAAGCCGTCATGATTGAGCTGACCTTCCAAAGAATTCATGCTAGTATTTTTCGATGGCGCCATGATTATCGAAAACTGAAGATTTAAATAGTAGTGGAGAAACGAGATTCACTATGATTGATTGAGTGACTCTATAGATACTGTCCGTACGATTGAAACACAACCAAGCGGAAGTACCGTAAAAATCAAAGAAAATATGAGTCGAAAAAAGATTACAATGCTACTGTACAGTAGGCGTTGCCGTATTCTAAAGTTCCCAACCTTCGAGGAAATGAATCATATGAAAGTCAAAGGGAAGAGAATAAAGAGCCAAGATGTTGTCTCTGTGGTAGCTAGGCACTCCGATCGTTCAACAATTATAAACAAAGGACTTTTGACTTGCTACATTCAATACATTGTGGCGGTGTACCTTCCTGGTCCTGTATTATTATTAGATTTGTCGTTATTTGTTGATGACAACTTTTGACAAGAAAACTTCGAAACTCTTTTGATTTCAAGGAGTGGCGCGTAACATACTGTGTACACTCTACCGACAATTTACACGCGTGACCGGCCCAAATGAAAAGCTAGCAAAATGCGCTTCTTTTACTTGACTTGTATTAGTAGTACAGTACTTCTTTATTTCACATAAACCTATGGATGGATGTGTCCTTTATTTGGTCTATTATTTGTAAAAGAACAAGAACAAAAATAGTGAAATCTCTAGATTTGACCTTTATCTGCTGTTGCTGTTACTACACTACTGCACTCCACTGGTGTCCAGTGATTGTTTGAGAAGAATGGCCTCCCAATCATATTACAATATTATTTGGCTGGTAATGTGCCAATCATCATACTCTTTGGCTCAATGCAGTGATTATTTCCGTTTTGGTTTCTATACTGATACACCAGCTATTTGATTGACAAAGATTATGCGGAAGTTAGAACTGTGATGTGGTGTGAGTCTATTGTCAACAACAATCAATATTGGAATAGAAATTAGAGATATCATGTTACTGTGTTTGTTTTACATAGCTAACTATTGATAATATCATATACTTAAGAGTTAAAGAAATTGATGTTGATGATATCAACAGAATAAGAGTGTGCTTCTTTTGCACCTACAATCTTGGGGAGATTTCAAGCACACCATCATATTTGCACCAACACTATCATCCAAAAACAAGGAGAGAGTAAAAAAGGGTGCATCCAGAAGCTTTAATTGAGCAGGGGATGGAGAGACTACATGATTTTAGAGCAAACCTCCTATTTATGGAAATATTCAACACTTCATGTTGTAAAACAAGTTCAATATCTGGGGGGGGGGGGGTATGAGTGGACAATGAGAGGGGTATCTACTTACAAGTATGGGTGGAAGTATTTGTGGGATTAAAGAAACCCTTATCAACCGCCAAAAATGATGCTTTGAGGAATTGTCAACTCGTATTACTATATGACAAGTGGCTACCAAAGCGCTCTATCTAGGAAACTAGATCCTCCTGGCAATTCAGCAGTAAAGAAGGGAAAATTGAACTGGAAGTGGAGTTCAGAACAATAGAAGAAAATTGGCATTAGAGTATTATGATGCCATACATATTATTAATGATGGCAAAGAAAATACAATATGCCACAATACTAGCAAGCTTATCCATTGAATATCATTATACTACAGCAACAATTCTGATAGATAGATATGATAGGGTCCAACTCTATGAGCGGGGCTACTGCACGAGGTTGGAATTTAAAAAATCAAAGCACCAGCAATACCAACAGCAAAGTAGCAACTTTTTGTGTGAGCTCTACAGGCAATTCGAATAGATAAATCCAGCATTCCAACTGGACTTAAGCTGTTAAACATACAGACAATATTATGGAGTGTATTCTGGTATTTGTACTCTGTCAGAATTCCTATTCCTTCCACATAATGTTGATACTGCTTGCACAAAAACACACATCATCTAATAAAATAGCGCTTGTAAAAACAACGCACAATCATGGTAACTTGTAGTTGTACATATTTTTGAACATCAACAACAACACCAATTGATCAATCTATTGACAGTAGATTTAGAATAAACTAATGATATCATAATAATGTGAGAGGAAAGTAAATGGGGATGACATCTGCCCAGCAGCATGGAGTGGCATGGAGTGGCATGGAGTGGCATGGAGTGGCATGGAGTGGCATGGAGGTGCTGCTGCTGTATTTATTTTGTGGGAGTTGATAACACACACATGCTATTATTAACCACCGGCTACAGGGTTCATCAATATAATAATTATAGATGATACCGTACCATTAGTTTAGCTCTTATTCATTGATTGTATTCAATTTGTATTTCTCCTACTCTCCTATAAATGCACCTCTTATGACGTTTCAACATTTTTCTCTCTCTATTCATTTGCACCTCCATGACCGAATCTTTTTCTCCCTATTAAATGTATGTATTGAGATCTTCCATTCAAATCCACTCATACTGCATAAAAAATTGGACCAATCTATACTGATGGAGACTCACTCAAATATATGCTTCTGGGTAAATATCTATGTACTAGTATATAATATTATAATTGACTATGATCCAGTGAGTGAGCGAGCGAGTCATCCACTTTTTTCTTCTGGTCATGTGCCAACATTCGTTATATAGAATTGCTTATTGACACTTTACAGGGTTTTTGTGCTTTTTCGATGTCGCAATTTTTGTGATGAGCATAATTGATTTTCTACAAAACAACATTACACACGATCACCAACAGCAAGAATGATACAGTAAGTTAGCAGAGCAAGAGTAATGTAACATAAATACAATTATAATTAGCAACTAAACCCTACTAACCGCAAGAAAATTCGATTTGAAGAAGTTATCCACCCCAAGAAATATAATATCATCATTACATTGTCAACGATAATAATCAGCATGTCAGATAGTAGCAATATGGATAATACAAGTACAAGCACAAGTTCAAGTAGTTTTGTAGAACGAGTTCTTCAACAAACTGCAACAGAAGAACCCGTCTCTACCGGGAATTGTCTTACTTTAAAAGATGGTATCGCGGCAACGAATGAATGTAAAATTTCTGGTGATAAGAATAAATGTCCAGCAGCATCTTCTATCAATTACAAGGGAGAATTAGTAACAATGGATGCACAAATTTTATGTCCATTAGATTCTGTGAAACAATCTGATTGGGTTGACGCATCACAACGTGGATTATGTAGTTGTGATATTAGTTTGTTAGATTCAACATGTGGACCAATTGAAGATGAAATGGACTGTGTATGTTTCGCATGTCCAATTGGTATGAAAGTTGCTTTCGCGTATTATTGTTCATCAGAAATTGCTGGTCCATGTAAATCCTTTGATTGTTTTGGTCAATGTAATGGTGCATACGATCCTGGTAACTTAGTTGGTCGTGATACAATCGCACCTACTACTTTTGATGCACCCGAAGTCGAATCAGCAGCTTTTGCCGCTACAAGAAGTGACATGGCTAGTACTGTGCTTATGGTTGTAGCACTTTTCCGAATGATCATGTAAAAAGAGAGAATAAGGGATGTGTATCTGCTGTATATAATATGTATGTGTATAGATCTATATTATATATGAATGGTAATAGATAGTGCCATTGGAATTATTACTGGATTAAAACATAATTAAATTAGAAAGTTTACATTAAAAGAAAAATGGACAATTTATATTGTAATTTGCGTTGCGTTACGTTGCGTTTTTTTAAAAGAAGATATTTCAAATATCTTCTTTTCAACAGATAATATAACGTATTCATTTGATACAGTTCATTGTAGTTTACAACTTCTCAATAGCGTTGTACAAGTGCCACCCATCATCCTATTGCAGGGGGGTTGTTCAACAACTTGTTGTTGTGAAACCTGACATATAGCATAAATATAGCGTGATCAGGGCAAGGTTTTATTTCACGTCACTTCTGTTATAGGTACCATCTTGGTAGAATACAAGTAAAACCGGACCAGACATGACGTACACGCCGCTGATAGCGTTTAATTTATATCACATCAGAACGGAAATTCTTTTTCATATTCATCGCCGCCGTCTATTGTTCGTGTCACGGTTATTGTTATTGTTATCGGCAGCACAATTACAATTATTACAACAATCGCAATCTATGTCGCAATCCGTATTCATTATCCAGTCAACATCAATTTCTCTCAATTCTGAAGCCATCGAAGAGCTAGTACATTTAGGGTATTCAAAGAAATCCTTGGGTAATTTCCAGCGATTGCAATGTTCGAGAGTAATATTTCCAGTTAGTGAGTTATCCTGTAATGTTAACTCATGCAAATGAGTCCAATTCCAACCAAAATTAGATGGAATAGATCCCGTAAGACGATTATTATCCAACCAAACATGGTTCAACTTCGCGTTGCTGGAAGAACTTGGTAAGGTTCCCGTAAAATTATTGTGATCAAGTTTAAGATATTTTAAGACTGGCATGTCCCATATATATTGGGGAATACTCCCCGTATAAGAATTGTAACCGAAGTCTAATTTTGTCAAATTTGGTCCGTTCCATAATGCAGGCAAAGATCCCGATAATTTGTTGTTATAGACTTTGAATTCTACCAGGTCCAAAGCTTCTGTTGAATATCTAGGATCGAACGAGGTTATGCTGTTGTTAGCGAACCATATTTTCTTTGCATTTGGAAAGAAGGGAACTTCCCCCTCCAGCTCATTATAACTAACTTTGAGATACTGCAGCTTCGAAATTCCGGAAGATTTTTGCGGAATAATACCCGTTAGTTGATTATCTTCTAATTTCAGCCATTGCATTTCGTCCATCAGATCAAAAAAATCTTCCGGAATGCTACTCGATATCGAATTATTAACCAGATTTAAATATTCCAGTTGCGATAGGGATTGTATTTCCTTCTGTATGGGTCCAGTGATATTTTTGTCTGGAAGGTCTATACTCCTGACTAGGTTTGTATTATTGGTACAACCAATACCGTACCACTCACACTCGGATAGTTCTGCGTTCAACCAATTCATTGTGTTCCAATATTCTCCGTTAGTTGCATGATAAAAAACACAGAGTATGTACCGTTGTTGCGCTCGTTCTTCACCTGTTTCATTATCATCAATACTCAATTTTATTTGATTTAAATAGATTATCCAGTCTCGGCACTTTCCTTCGGGTGTGTTTTTATCGTATAAATTTCCATCGTCAGTGCCGTGTACTTTTAAAAAGGAATCATCTAACACATCAATTTCCTCTTGACTATAAATCGTGAAGGATGGAACCGGCGAAAGTAAAGCTGTTAAACCTATAGGAGCAGGAAATGGAAAAGGTTTCGATGATGACGGTTTAGGAGATTCGGTGGGAGTAACTTCCGCTGGTGATATTGATGGTGGTAATGATGATGATGATGATGATGATGGTGATGATTTTACTTGTTTTTGAACTATGCAGAACATACCAACTCCAATCCCGACCAGTAATACGAAAATGATCCCCAAAAATATCAGTGATCGTGTTTTGCATTTCGAGAAAGTTGTGAAAAATGATTTCATAGTTATACTTCTGTTTTTTTTCGATGACGATGAAGATAATGGTCCTTCCGGTTCTTGGTCGGTCACTCCTCCAAATAGGGATGCGTATGTATCTGAAACGTTATCATCTCTTCCGGTTTCTACTTCTGCTGCTGCTTCGGAGACTATTATTTCCTCTTCTTCTTCTCGTTTCCGTCGCCTGCCACTGCCTCCACCTCTTCGTTTCTTTCCTCCTCCGTTATTATTTTTGATGTAAGACTTGTTCGTGCCGCCGGTATTCTTACGTGTTACTGTTATGTTGCCCGAATCATCAGACGAAGCCATCATAGAGGGTGCAGATAATTTGACAGCATGTTGAGAAGTAGATGGTTCAGCAGCTGCAACAGAATCATCTTCCGGGATGGGGTCTAGGTCCAAAAAGTTCCTCGGGCCTATTCCACCTTCAACGTCCATTGTTTTTCTTTTCTTTTTCTTTTGCTATTCTTTTCATGAAGTAACTGAGCAAAAGGTTAGTAACAGGAATAGCAAGTTACTAACTTCGAATTCATATATTCTTCCAGGGGCGTGACTCGTTACTTATTCTTTCTTCTCTATTACTGACCTCAGATCATACGCCATGAATAATGTATGGGTCAACAAATAAATGCAAGTACCATCTAATTTTTAGAATTACAACGTAGGCCTTCTAAATAAATTTAAAAATGGTTAAAAAAAGCATAAACTACATCCAATTTGTGAACGAATCTTGTCAGTTGGGGGATAGCCGGCAACCGTGGTGCGTCGTATTACAGTTTTCGAACGACTCCTCATTTGTTTTTAATCAAAAATATTTCTAGATTTGCATAGTTTGCTGTCTCCCCTGAGATTTCCATATTTGAGAAACACTACCATGACAATGATTGACAAGGACAAAGCAATGACAGCTACACAAGACCCAGCAAAGGCATTAATACAGTGCTAATAGTGACAACGATTGGTGAATTGTGAAAAGAATAGTATCACAAAGAAAATAACACTAGGAAGGCAACAACAACAACAACAACAACAATGAAACAGTCATTATGCATGTTGTAGATGAAAACGATGGGCACAATATTGCATCTATGCCCGGTGTGTAGGAGTGATTTTTCTGATTTAGAGCCAGAACCAACGATCATCTAAATTTCTCCACAGCTTGCCAATTATCTATCACTATATTAAAAAATTATAGTACTTAAATTCACTTTCAACATGGTACCATCATTGTGCTGTATTTATATCCTCTATTTTGCTATTATTGTATTCTATCAATCTGTACTGTGGATGTTTGTAATATTTTGTGTCTGTGGTGCTTTGTTCGGTTGTATTTAATAGTAGTCACCATCATCGTCATTAATAATATTTGACGCAAAAAATCCTAGGAAATGAATTGGTTGTCCCTGTAATACACTATATAAGTCAGTCAATTGGCTACTGGAATTTTGATCATATGCACTTTGCAAAAGTTTACGCAACTTATGGATGGATCGTAAATTCTAGTTTAACTTTTTCTTTCATTCAAATTATATATTTAGCTATTTATTTAAATATAACTTTAAACTCGATCTGGACAACCTGTTACTTTAAGTCTTCCCTCTTCGAATGCTAGGTCCGCCAATTTATTGTAGTCTTTTCCATAATTAGGACTCTGAAAATCGTTGTGATATTGATGATAAATCTCACCTTGATAAAATGGAAACTTATTAGAATCGTATACCCATACGGTTTGTTTTCCTAATGTATCACCATCATTACCCAAGCCTTGAACAAGTTTAAAACCAGCTTTCTCCGCTGCATTTTCAACAGATGGGTACATAACGTGAGACATGCCTCCAGGTAGACCGATAAGAGAACGATATTCACCACCCTTATCGCCTGGATCGACACGATCTGTATTTTGTTTTGTTTTGGAATTAAAGTTTTTTATGTATGGGTTAGATCGCAAATAAATAATTCATAGTAAAATTCGGTTCGAGCCCCATCCATCCATCATTCATCTTTCGACGTACCTTTCGTTTTCGGGTTGTACAATGAAAAGTATAGTTCCGAGAAATCACCGATCTTACTTTGAGGGATGGTCATACCAACAACTTCTCCGTGCCCTTTTAGGTTAAACATAAAATGAAAAACGAAATAAACAACATATTAGTATCCTTTTGTTTACCATGCATTGATGTCGTTGTTGTTGTTGTTGCTGTTGTTTCTCTTGTCAATGAAAATAATCGCTCTTACCTAATTTTCCATAATCTGCAACGCTCTGCATATTATGATAACAAACTCTTCCTTCCTTATCTGCAGATTTACCACCAGCGTAACCAGTAGCAGATGTATATTCATGAATTGACCGTCCTAACATTTGTTTCTCTCCTTGTTCCACAAATTCGTGTTGGATATGCCAGAAGCACTTTAATTAAGAGAAAGAAAGATAGTAATAATGGAATTGTATCCAACAAACAATGTATGAACGAAATTAAAGTGAAATGAGGATATGTCCGTCAAAAATAGATGAAAACTTTAACTATTACGAACGACTATTCTACGATAATCATAACATAACATAAACTTACACCGACACCAAAATAAAGTGGAGTAGCTACATCAACATCATCGGCAGCATTGACAGGATTGACATCAATTGTACCTAACATGACACCCGCCGATACAGCTGCAACTGAGCGTAACAAATTGCGTCTACTTGACGTTGACGTTGTCGTTGTCGCTTGTACTGTTGTTTCGGCGTCGTCAGATAATAATGATGATTCCATCGACAACTTCTTCGTCGATGATACTTGTACTACATTTTTGTTCTGGTTAGGACTGGCAAAATGATACCCGTTAATCTCTTGAATGGCAAGTAGGCAGCATAATACGACACATGCGTTTACTGACAAATTGATGCTAATTCTCATGGTGATAGGTTGGTTGTTTCTTTGTTTTGCTAATTCTTGTTTCTTTCTTGTGAATGAAAGTTTGTAAGTTGTGTTGTATCTTTTATCTTTTGACTTTCAGATGCAAACAAATCGATCAACCCCGAAATATCGAGTCAGATGTTGCTATGTGTATTTCGGGGGAAGATTGAGGGGAAATAAATTGTTACATGTGACATATAAATGCGCAAGCCCGTAATTGGCGAATTCCAGTATGCTTTTGTGTAAGGCTTCGCTTCTACTGTATTATTATGCTTGTTATTATTTTAACGTTCACATTCAGCAGCAACGACTATCTTAATCGCAATACAAAAATTTATTTGTACAGTAGTATTAATTTATTTCTATCAGCTAATAATATACAACAATAGGCACAATGGTGAGAATATTATGTTTATCCTTCTGTTTTCTTTGGGATCGATCGAAGGATTCGCTTTTGGGAATCGAAAAATTCAACTCAGAGAGACGGAAAATATTTTACTTTACTTTACTTATTAAGAACGGATCTTTTCATCAAGAAAAAGAAAAAAACTCTGCTCCACGGTGTGTTATAAAATCTCATTTGATATATCTTCCTTTTATTCTTCTCTTTCTTCTCATTTGTAGGAGGCTGGAAAATTAGTAGCGGTTATCGGTGATGAGGTGAGTGTGAGCAGCTGCACGCTACTTGTATGACAATTTGTTGAGGTCGCTTTGATTTTTACGTCCGTCGAAAGCGAGCGAAGCGTTCATAACGCAACAGCTACAACAGAAAACACACAACAACGTCTAACAATTCAATTCATATTTTTACCTATGTTTTTACTTTCCCTCGTGTATTATATATAATATATCATATAATCTACAGGACACGGTCACTGGATTCTTACTGGCTGGTGTCGGTCACAGAACAGCACATGGATCAAATTTCTTAATTGTGAAACAAGATACACCACTTCAACAAGTCGAAGAGGCATTCCAAAGTTTTTCAACAAGAGACGATGTTGGTATCATTTTAATCAATCAACATATTGCTAGTGATATCCGGCATATCCTCAAAGATTATAATGAAACAATTCCAACCGTTCTTGAAATCCCATCCAAAGAACATCCATACGATCCAGAACAAGATTATATTATGCAACGTGTTAATATGTACCTTGGTGGAGGAGGGACCTAAAATAATAATAATAGTAGTAATATACACACACAATATAATCATTGATATGTAAAACATTTTTTTCCCCTTTTGCTTTCTATATTATTATTAATTAACGTTACAATTTTAAAATTGTACGGATTATTTTATTTGACTCTATTATTTGATTATCAAAAACGAATGGATGTCGTGACAGAACGATTCAAAGTCTTTCTTGAATATAATTCTATTCTTCCGACCTTCATGGCCTTTCATCGTTGTTAACTTTGTAACAATATCAGCCTTCATTAGAGTTTCAAAACTTGACATTAATCGTTGTTGATGTTCTAGAGGGATCTGTTGGGCGATACTCTGAACAACACCTGCAAATCGATTCATATCTATTGCAGCTAGAGGTAATAACGCCATACCCGCAGGTTCGATTCGGTCCCAAATAATGTTTTGAAAGACAACCTCAGTTAGTAACCGACGGGTACATTTGTCAATCAGTCCCTCATGATTCTGAGGTGTAGCAGCGATGTGAACATCCAATACTCTGCTACTTAAATGTTCTCGAGCAATCCCAGTTATCCCTTGTAAGCTAGACTTTGCTATATCAGCATCATGATATGTCATACCATACAAAAGAGATTCAAGTAACGCATCAAATAAGTCGTAGGGGAGTATTTTCAACTGTCCAGCATACGAATCCAACATAAACCCCACAAGCTGTAGGAATTTAGAGCAAAGTGATGGGATCTGAAGAAGTCCACGAGTCATTAGTGGTAATATTTGTTGTAGTCCAACAAAAATCATCTCCGATACCTGAGCTGAATCAATAGATTGTTCACCACTGTAAAAGAAATCTTTACTTCCCAGCTGTACCAATAATTCAATAGCGCAAAGTACATCGGAATATTTTTGTTCTTCTTCTACCTCTTCTGTGCTTGATTTCACTATCACACTACGGTTCGATGAACAGTGATTGGTAGAATAACTCTTCAATAGATTGGATGACGCTTGAAATAGTAGAAGACACGACGATATGTCGAGAATCGAAATAAAATGGTATGAGTAATTCTTAAAGAAACGTAGAAGGCCTTCGCATATAGACAAATCATCGGCATAGAACTCCATCAATCCAGATAGATGTGCAAGTTGCGGAGAAATAAATTTTGGAATACGTTCAGAACCAACCATATCACCAGCAAGAGCGACGCCGTCGTACAATGATATACAAAGGCACGCCATTTCTTTGGCATCGACGCTATCGGGTTTAATTTGTTTCGTTCTGGATTGTTACGAAGAAGAAGAAGAAGAAGAAGAAGAAAGGATTAATAGTGATAATAAAGATTAGCCACCCTTATTCATGCAGTAGATATTACAGTGAAATGTTCAAAAAAAATCATCTACAACGCAAAAGCGTAGCCACACAATGACAAAGTACTCACGATAATGCATTGACCAAAGACGTGAAAGCATCTTGAGTCGAGTTTACGCAATCATTTAGAAAAGCAGTCGAAGTTTCGTCATCTTTTTCACCACAGGCTAGCAGTATCCCTGTCAACAACTTCCCTTTGATTTCGTACGGTAATCGATGAAATCCTAGGATCATGTTTATGTCCATGTTCACGTTCGTATACTTGCTAGCTTGGGTCCGTACTGTTGTCTCCAACTCTTCCCGAGGTGCACTATGTCGAATGCCACAAGTCAAACTGAAATACATAACGAGTTGTCGGAAGGAGGGAGATACAACCATAGCCAATCTCATCTTGGAACCCGTTTTGGCTAATGAAAGTATCATTAACGCAGCATTCTCTTGAACCTGCCCTTCTTGAGGCCAGTAGCAGTTATAATGTAAGCAGAGTGTGATAATGAAAGAAATAGATTGCTGAGCGCGTTCTTGAGTTGACCAAGCATTTATTATAGTACTTGGAGTTGTTGACGACCCATACACGGATGGCAGAATGTATGATGGTGCCCATCGAGTGAAGAACCAGAGGAAGGACTTGGCCAAGAGTGGAGACAATCTTTCATCGCTGGGATTAGCAGCAATTTTCGATGCTTGGTATTCTGCAAACTGTTGTAGCATTTGAACGGCAGAAACAACTGCATCGGTAGCAGGCTGATTGTCCTGACAGGCTAATAATATGTAATCAGGAATGACACGAGTTTCGCCAGCATTTTCATCTGTCAACAAATGCCCTATATACAAGGTCATAAGCCGGGATTGTTCCAATACACCTGCAGCTTCGGGCGAAACAGCGATTGTTGTAGGGGCGTCCCAAAGTGATTGAATTTTCGGAACGAGTTCGCTAAAAAATGCCGTCAAACAAGACAATGAAGCCTGTAGGTCCAATCGACCAACTGCCGCTAGAGATGCCATCTCTTCTTCTAGATCTACGGCATAAATTTCTTCCCGAACCTCATCACAATCGGTCTCATTTGCCATCAAGTATGTTTCTTCTAGATAAGCCATTTTTGTACGACACGTTACGAATTCTGTGTATAGGGGACCAAGAGTCGTTGCTAACGCTGCTTGTGCCGCTTTGCGAGAATCCTCCGATCCAGAATACAATAGCCAAGGGTCACCGCACAACATTACGATCCCTTCCACTAAAAGTGTCAATGCCTCATCTCGCCATTCTCGGCTTTCCATTCCTTCCATATCTCCTTCTAGGGATTGGCATTCCTTAAGATTTTCCTGCAGTAAATAACGCCCTATATTGGCCATCCCTTGTAGGAGCGATTGCATCAAGGGTAATTGTACGAGAATAGTCAGTTTGTAATTGACAATCAGACGGGATATCATAGAGAGGGTATCAAGAAGTTGAGTTGGTTCGTCATGTTGTTCTGCTATCGCTGATGTTGACGTGGTCAATAGATGAAGGATACCCTCCAAGAGGAATGCTGCAAATGTCGTTTGTTCTTCAGGGGTTGGGAAAATATCACCAAATATTGAAGCCAAAAGAAGGATCAGTTGTCGAATTGAATGACCGAGATCGTTTGAGGGCGATGGAGTGTTGTGGACGACCCGTGAATGTACAAGAAATATCGCCTTGACGAATTCGGGTTGAATTAAAACCGATCTCCAGGCGACGGGAGGTCTAACCAAGGCACTACCATTGCTAGTTGGAAATCCTCCCGAATCCCAAGCGTTACTTCCAAATTCCCAACCGATGACATCAATCGTAAGCTGAACTACGGTTAAAGCCAAGTCCTCTTTTGCTTTTTCTAAATTTGAGCTGCTATTATTGTCGTTTAGCATAACAACAACTTGACTTAACGCCTTCATACTCATTTGCAAAGATCGGTCCAACCAACCCTCTTTTTCGTACGCGGCGTGTGCTCGTTTGTGAAATTCTAACGGCATGTTGTATTGACTGGATGATTTTCCGGCAAATTCTCCGACAAGTATATTCAGATAACCAGCAGCCGATGACATTTCAAGACCTGGAGTCGTCATTGCATTGTCCAAAAATCGAAATAGATCTTCCTTCCATGAAGTTCAGGTATTTGAATCCGCAATGATTGTGATTGCATTTGCTGTCCTCGTATACTTTCCATCAAACTTTGCTCTGCGGGTGTTATATTACTATTTGATGCGTCATTGATGGATGCTGGAGATTGTGGTTGCAATAAATCTTCGTTCCATTCTCTTTTCCAAAAGGATGTCGATGCGTTGTACAGAGCCAAGCGGATTGTTCTGCTAAATATCGGAGCAGCTGTTGCATCGTTGGTGCAGCAACAGCTTCCGAGAGCCATGAAATAATCTCGTACCAGTCTTCGAAATGGACCGTAAAAAGGTCTTCCATCTAGTTAGAAGGACGTGTCGAAGTCCTGTTATGCAATGGAATATGAGTTCTTCGTTTTGTTGCGCCACTAGTCGTTGCGATTGCGATTGAGGTTGTTGTGCAACAAGACCATTGATTTCTATAATTGTCCTCAGAAACAAATATCGAGGATCACCCTCGTCTCTCAAAGCTTGTAATGATGCGTGAGCGATCACGGCCGTATTTCCTGCCATGTTTGGGTTGGCGGCTTGCCAATCCGCGGGAGGTGTCGACAACACCTGCCTCAATTCATCGGTTGCGTTGGTAGGAGTCGTCATTGGGGTTGTTATTTTTGCTCCTCCGTTGCTCGTCGAAAACTTGGTGTGCAGTAGAACACTACAATATGAGATTTACCGGTTCAACCAATACAATTATAATGAAGAGGTTATCCTTGTTGTAATCTTTGTAATGGTAGAGCAGGTAAAGCGAAGTGATATGTATTTTGTTCAATGTGTATTTTTCTCATCTTTTTTTTGTCGTCCTTGTTCGATTGTCGCTCATTCCCTAACGTTCCGTTTTGCTTATTATGTGTGGCGCAAAAGAAAAATGAGGGCGCGGAATCATACCGTACACAACATACCACCGGTACATCATGTTTTATGTAAACAAAAACTAGAGGAGACATCATATTATCATAGTTACAGTTAAAAGATGTATGGCAAATAGGTAAGAAAGCAAGATCTGATTACTATTAATATTACAACAGTCTAGATAGCATGACAATCCACTTCTAAAATAATGTAGAAAGGGCATGATATTGCAAATAGCATGCACCAAAAAAAAGTACAAGATACACTACTTACTACTACTACTACACAAAGAACAACCATTGGATGTGCATAAGAGACAATAGTAAGAAGAACGTACAGAATAAACAAGCCACAGCTAAACTTTTGAAGATGTACTATCTCTTCTTCCTCCATTACCAAACAGTCTAGATAGTTTTGTTCTAGGAAGCGCAAGGAAGGAGGAACTTAATCATTGCTGATACGATAGTGTCTATATTATTGCCACAAAAGAATTATAGAAGCCTATTCAATACTCCACCACCAACAAAGAGACAGAAGTAGCAGTGTAGCTAATTAGTGATTATAGATAACTCCAAAGAAGTGCAGTGCATCGATACAGTACAGTAGAAAGTTACTAAGAAGTGAGGGCAGTGCGTACTGGCACTATTTAGACACTATTAAAGTCTTATCCCATTTCGCGCGCTGGACGCGTACAAAGTTGCACGTGGCAATAAAAATAGTTTCGGTGAAATACATCATACAAGTACCGTGCTCAAGTACTTCTAGCTATGCGCGAAGATTTCCTACCGCCCACCAAAAAAAATCTAAGAATGCCAGAAAACGCAGATCGCTGAGGTACTGTAGACCCAGCTAGCTAACGCAACAACATGAAACAACAGACACATTACCTACCTTTTTTTTCTTGGTAGGAATTGTACAGCGTTTTGAGACGTAGAATAATCAATCGATTTTTTTCAATTTCAACCTGAACGAAGGTAGTTGTAACGGTAAATAATCAATACAAAAAATAGATTAAAGACAATAAAGACACCATTTTATTAATTCTTATTAGTACATTTGTATGAACAGCCCAAATGAAAAGAAGGGAAAGTATTCTATAGACCATGAAAAAGTCGGAAGAGTTAACCACTTCCGCGACGGTGGGAATGGAAACTACGGTAAATAAGACGGTACCAAACGCGCAAATAATAAACACGACTTCAATCAATAGTACAACAACAATCCGAGAAACTACTACAATAAGTAAGGTAGCAGCAGTAGCAACAACACTTCCTGATAGTATACATAAGATGACGACTGCAGAAGGTAGTGTCAGTGCAATTGCAAAAAAGGGAACGAGTCGGTGGCGGTGGTCGAAAAGAAAGTCGATAACGACGCAGTAAGCAAAACAAATGCAGTAGAAAAGAAAAACGATGATGGGAACGATAGAGTCACAATAGACAAAAAGCCTAACAAGCCTTTGGTACCACGTAGTATCAAAACCGACGACAAAAGTTCCGTAGCTTCTCTAAATTCTAATGCGATAACAGCAGACAAGAAAAAGATGTTGACGACAGCGACAGAAATACATCGACTCAAATCGACACAAACCACAGGTATAATTAGTCCTCCTCAAAAGAAACCGCCGTTACATGCCGTAGCTCCACCTCACAATCATCAAGTTACCGTTAGAGAATCGATCCCTCCCATCGCCGTTCCATTATCATTATCAACGACCGAAATAAATACTGCTAAAAAAATCATAGCAAACGTTTCGAATAATAATAATGTTTCCACTGCAGCCAAAACTGATTCCACTGCTGCAGATGAATCGACCCCATCCCTTCCTGACGAGGAATATCAGAGACAACGAGCACCGTTGACAGAAAAGTACAATCCATATGTTACCTACACCGATACATGTTTGGGGGACGCTCGAAGTAGATTGCAGATTGCTTTGGACCAGACTCGACAGCTCCGAGCAGCCTTTACGGAACGAGTATATGGAAAATACCGCATATGTCTCCAGCCACCATCTCAAACCAATGATATCATCAAAACGATTGAGAATGATCCCAACGGTATGTATCGAAAAATTCTTAAGGAGATTAAATTGATAAAGGAGGTGAAGAACGTTGAAAAGAGAGAAGTGTCCCAAAAACCTGATAGTGATGCCACCGCAACAGCAACGGCGTTGCCTTCTTCGTCTACCTCCACCGACGCTCCTGCTTCTTCCAAGGACAACTCTGTCGGTGGTAGTTCCTCTGCATCCGATGCCACCGCTACCGTTGAAGATCCCAATAATAATATAATCACCGCTTCAATTAATAATGTTGACAATGCCGCCGAACAAAAAATGTATGTAACTTCAGGTTTGAGTTTGGTTGTTTTACCAGAAGATGACATATCCAGTATAGACTTGAGCATGTACCAAGATCGGGGACCAACATATCCCAAAACAGGACAGAAAGTTCGAGGTATAAGTGCAGCTGCTGCCACTTCCGGAAAAACTGTATTAGAGCGTGCCCGACATGGTAAAGTTGCAAAAATTGAGCGAGAGAAGCGATCACAGCAGAAAGGAATGGAACAAGCACACAATTTCTTCGATAGCAAGAATTATTCAAAGCCGCCCCAAATAATAAAACGAAGTGGTACACCAGTAGCAGCGCCACTAATACGATCACTTCCGTCGGTAACAACTGCCACTACCATGGCTACTCTCAAATCACCACCTGTTAATGCAGTAGTAGCTTCAACATCAACAATTAAAACAAATCCTTCTTTGGTATCATCGTCGTTATTAGTTCAAAAGCCAAAGACAAAAGTCACTGGTCCACGCGCACGTGCTTCCTCCAAAACAGCGGACGGTAAGAAAGGAAGTGGAGTTAAGCGTGGAGGAGCTCAAAAAAATAATACACCCGCAAGTGCCAAGGCTATTCGTGCCAAAGTACAAGCGACGATGTCGTTAAATACATTGCTGAATTTGAATCCTATTCACGAGGAGTTAAGAACGGATACCAAGTACAGTGCAGCTACCTTGGCCATGATGGAGCGTGGTGTTGGGACGTTTCAAGGGCCGACAACTCAATACCATAAAAATACTCCACATCGATTTAAACATCCTTTTCCCGACTCACTTGGTGGTCGTCGCCGTCCTGTGACTAGTAGTAGTAGTGTCCCAAAGCAAAACGAAGCAACATCATCACGAGGCGATGCTTCGCAATCAACACAGCTTCAATTGTTGCTGCCTCCTATACCATCAGTGAAAGATCGACGACGTCATAAGAAAATCACAGTTTTGCCTAAAGAAAAGGCAGGAACGACCCGAGCAACATTATCCATTCGAAAGATCTTGGATCAATTCACTTCTTCCGCCATCAAAGGTGCAGATATTCGTTGTATTGAACCATCCCGTGTAGCTGCAGAATCAAATGCAACATTACTTGGTCGCCCTAAAAAACAAAGAAGAGTTTCTGAGATAGGCTTTATTCGTGGCCTTTACCTTGATAGTCAAGACGATGAAAAAGCGAGGGCAATGCTTCTTAACACGACGGGTACAATTCAAATCCCAGATTCCAGGAAGCATGGTGGCGTTGGTATCGATTCTTCATTGACCTTAAATGTTCTGAAAGCGGTTGGATTAATCAAATCTTCAGTTTCTGGAGATAAAAATTCTGAAAGATCTTGTTTTCAAACAAGTTTGGCGTCATCGTTATTCAGTGAAAATTCAACAACCGAGACCAGCGAATCATTTTATAGTGACTCAGTATCCAAATTGAGAGACTTAGAACACAGGCTCTCTACGCAAAAGCGAAGTTGCACAGAAGCATTTTACTGTGACATAGAAAAACTTGATACCAAAAACGTAGATCTGAATTCAGACAATATCACTGAAAGTTATATCGACCAAGAAACCAAAATAGAACCTAAAACTTCAGCTCCTCTCTCTTTGCGTGGTGGTGGTAGCAAAGATATACTGCTTGATTCCAACTATGATGGAAAGAAATCTGTACATAGTCAGGATGAAAAAACTGATGTCCAAAATTCCCAAGCTGGCCAAGCAGTAAATAATAGAAACGGAAGTAGACAGCAAAATCATCAGCAAAATCAAACGATGAATGCAGCTGCTGCAACTCAAGCGAATATAATGCACCAAAATATGCTCTGGAATGAACGATCACAGCAGCAGCAACGATTAGCATCGATGCAAGGTAGTCCTCTCCTTGCAAATTCTGGTGGGATGGTGCAACAGCACGCTGCTGGCCAGTTGCAAGCACAATTTCAGTCTGCTCAATCTGCCGACCATTACCGCCAAACAAATGCTCTACAACTTGCGCACCAGTTAAGATTATCGCGACTTTCAGCAAGTGGCCATGCAATGTCTGCTGATATGGCTGATTATATAGGTGGATTGCGTCATTCACAAGCTCAGGCGCAGGCCCAAGCTCAGGCTGCGTATGACTGGTCTTCTTCTGTTGGGGCAACATCCGCCGCAGCAGCCGTCGCCTCTTCCCAATCTTTAGCTGCGCTCGGACTAAATCCCAATAACCGCGCTGGCATTATGAATCTATCCGTGGAGGATCAAAGGAGGGTCCTATTGGCACGTGAGCAGCAAAATATGGCTGTTCGAGTAGCTGCAGCTCAACGCCAGCAAGCTGTGGCATTGATGAGAGGGATGGCTGCAGTAGATAATACTCCATATGCCCAACCTGGATATCCTCATAATATTCCTGGGCAATTGCTAAATGCACCCGCTCCTGGATTGATTGGTCGACCGGGAATTCAAAATCAAAGCAGATCCATTACTATTATTAATAATAATAATAATGCAACAACGCCCTCTAAGAAACCAACTACCGAACATAATGCGAAATCTCAAAAACTGAAGCGCGAGACCCCGCGACAACACACCAACTCGCCACAAAAGGCAACTTCAGTAGATCGATCTTTGCCTAAAGAGCAACCACCAAAACAGAACGTTAAGAAAGTAGAACAAAAACAGCACGAGAAAAAGGGAGATAAGATCGAGATAAAGGAGAATAAGAACGGGAATAAACCAAAAGTAATAGAATCAAAAACAATAATTGATAAAAAGAAAGATGACGCTGCTTCAGGAATAAGCATCAGTAACAAAAGAAAGATATCTCCAAACATTCATAAGGAAGCTATCCCATCCGAAAAGAAAAGCCGTACCTTGATCGCAGCTAAAAGCAAAGGCCCTTCCGCAGTAGTAGATGTATCTGTAGCAAATCTGCCGTCTAAACAGCTCCCAAAATTTGAGAATAAACCGTCAGTTGCGAAGAAAGAAAGTCGTGATAGAACAGATAGTGAGGGAAGCTCAACGAAAAAGTTCATGTCGAAGCCAATTCAAAATACACCAACATCGATAAGTAAAGGCGTGATTAGCATGAATATTGAAGGGAGTGTGTCGAAGCCAATTCAAAATACACCAACATCGATAAGTAAAGGCGTGATTAG
Organism: Fragilariopsis cylindrus CCMP1102; assembly: GCA_900095095.1. Lineage (NCBI taxonomy): Eukaryota > Bacillariophyta > Bacillariophyceae > Bacillariales > Bacillariaceae > Fragilariopsis > Fragilariopsis cylindrus. The sequence goes on along the minus strand of FMBT01000489.1, from coordinate 5,215 downwards.
CACGAATATTGAAGGGAGCATCCAAAAGAACACTACTACCGTTAAAGCAGTGGCAATTGGACTACAGTATTATGTTCCACCAGCTCCAACCGGAATATCGTCAGATTTTGCGTCCACAGTATTAGCAGGTAGGTGTCATGAAGCCATCGGCGTGTCAGTGTACAGAGATCTAGCCGTTGAGGGTTTGCGTGTGGTGAATTATATCACGGCAGTAGGAATGGCGGTACCGATTCCAAAAACAGTGATCACGAACCCATTGAAAGAGCGTATGAATGGCCTTGTCTTCAAAAATAGCAACGTCGGTAGCATGCCTGCCTCATCTCGAGACATAATCGCGGCAGTAATCCTCTTATGGCTTTGGCGAAATCAAGAAAGCTCCTTTCAACGAGCTTTTGCTAAAAGCGGCAGGATCGATGTTGATCCAGAATGTAAATGGTTTGTGAACACTGCTGTAAACAAGGCTGTCTCTGCATTATCTAATGAGGTCCTAGGATCAACGTCTCGAGCGTCTGGTCTTACCACGGCTCTACTTGCACATAAGAGCAAGAGTTCAGTTGGACCGAAAGGGATCAACGGGATTGCTGAACAAGATTCTATTAGGACCACAACCACAAAAATTGACCTTCTTGTCGCATCAGTTGTAAGCAAATCATTGAATATGACATTGGTATTGAACGAAGAAATGAATTCTGCCATTCCACAATTCGATAATCTTGTCGACTATCTCGATGAATGCAGAAAATCTGCGTTATTTGCCAAGTCTCAAGAGCGTGCATTGTTGGCAGCTGTAGTTTCACGGAAAGCAACAATGTCTTTTAGTTTTTCCCACGCGTATGTGAGTGCAATGGTTCGTGCTGGAGAGGCTCTAGGACATGGCCCACTCTTCGAAGTAGTTCAAGATGAAAGTTGTGGTGTCTCCACAATGATCCCATATGATGTTTTCACTGATGAATCGGGTGGATGGGAAGATCCTTGTCGTCCTCTACTGGGGTTCACCGCAGGACTTACAGGCGATGAATTGATGAGAAGAGGTCATACCAGGGCGATGATTCAGAAATCGTTGAAGAAGCTCCAAGACCGCCAGAACGTCAAGGGAGGGACACAGATCGCTGGACCGTACATAGATACTGGTAGTTCTTCAGCTAGTAGCACTGGAGGTAAGGCTAGTTCAGCAGCACGAGGAGGCTCTCACAGACGCCGTTCCTCTGCCTCTGAACCTTCGATTCATACCGGAAGTGGCTCGGCAATAGCAACAAGTTGGGCTCTTTATGAACCAAATCATCAGTCTCCACCGCTTGAATGGAACGCCAATGCTATTCATAATTCGGCATATGGTCGACACAACGTGGGAATTAGACCCCGCTCATTATCTTTAGCTCAGGGTGCTGCCGTCTTGAGGCATTCGGGGAAGTGCCACGTCGACGACGATCTTTATCTAGTGTCCCTGTACCAGTAGTGAGTGCTGTTCAGCAGAAAGAACAAGCAGTAGTTCTCGATAAATCATCAAACGTAGAAGGAGATGGAAAACCAAAGCCCAGAGATGTTAAATCTCGAATAAGTACGCGAGAAATTCCTTGGAGAGACATTGCAGGGATATTCAGAAAGTTCAACTTCCAGACGCAATTAAGGAACAAAAGGAGAAAGAAGCCAAATTATCAGCGAAAGAGCGTACCATCTTCGCTCCTGTTGTCCGCAAGCTTGATCAATCCCTGTTATCGATGATGACGAGGAAGAGTCAGATGATGAAGTGGAAGATCTTACTGACGAAACTATACTTGCTCGTCACCGAGTGGTACTTGATAGGATGAAAGCAGACTTACTTTCGTCTTAGAAAATAATAAGAAGAGAAATCAAGATCGTCGTAGGAGTAGAGATAAATCCAGCAGGTAACAGTTAGACAATATTCAATACAGTGGTTACTTAAAATAATGCAGTTCGTATTTTGCTGTTTCTGCATCTCTTATTTTGATAAGCGTACCATATTATTTACTTGTCCAGCATATTAGACCCTTGACTTATTACTTGTACAGTAGCGTAGTGATACCGAGGTACTATTGTAGGCCCAACAAGAAAACGTATAGTTCAGAAACCTTAACTCTATTTGTTGATACGTTAAAAACAAATCATCATACCCGGGACACATATGTGTTCGGTCAGTCACGAGTAAGAAAATCAAACTGTAAACTCGCGACGATGGATGAATTTAAATGTTGAATTCAACCTGTTCGTTTTAACGGGGAGGAAGCACGAGAAACGATAGGGAGGCTGTTAGGTGGGAAAGAATAGGACGAGAATAAATGGCACAATCGTATACATATATTCCTATAAGAGGACGAACGTATCGGAATGAAACGTTTTCGAAGTAAAGAGTAGCTATCAGAAACGATATAGAGATTATTGCGACGATCAGACGGGTGTAACGAACGTTTTTCTTACCTCGATCGATATATTGTTGCTGTATGGGAGGAAAGCGAGAGAACAGAGAGGGAGGTCGTGTGTCAGAGATCAAGTTTAAAACAGAAAGGATACAAGAGATGAACTTCTGTGTATAAAGGGACAAACTTACCATAATGAAATGTCTACGAAGAGAAGAGTTATTGCGACGGAACGAGTGCTGAATTCGATGATGTTAGCAAGCAATACAAAGCAAACATAGGAGAATTCCTGCAGGCCAAAGACCAAATCAATTGTATTAATCTCACGTGTGAACATGATTTATAGGAATAAATCTTCGTGTTCATATTCGTATTTGAACTTTACGATGTAACGTTGTGATGTTCTATGTAAAACTGCCGGTTGTATTATTGTGAACATCATCTACAGTACCGTATCTCTCACGCTTTCTAACGACGACATTTTGCAGCGAGGGAATTTATTTTATCTGCTGTATATTTCTGAATGCGACCGTGACTGAATTAAGTCTCGATCGATTGTAGTCGCGCAAAACTGCCAGTACAAAGTGTAACGTTACTGTACTTAATTAAAAACGGGTACAAGTATTGTGTTTGGTGATAAACACAACAGAAAGACAAGTAGTATTGCACTGTGCATTTTATTTGTATTTCTGTAGATCCAAGTGAATTGTTCTTGTAGTACAATGACTATTAATAGTTTAGTTGCCTTACTTGGAGAGTCAATGTGACGACACTGCTTCTTACTTCGTTTGTAAGATGATGAAGAGAATGATAAGAAGGTTTATCATGGTGTGTGCGTCTGTGTATGTATGTGTGTGTGTCATCTGACATGTCCCTATTTGACAAGTTAGATGTATATGGGATTAGGACTAATGCATTCAAAATTGATAGTAGTGTGATGTAGGGTAGGAGGTGCAGTAATGGTTTTGTTAGTTTTCCTTTGCTTCCCCGTTTACAAAAAGATATAACTTTGCGTCTCTCACAATAATAGCTCCTCTCCTTCTTCTTTGAGTATTTGAGATGTGCAATTTCAGACAGCCACGAGTCTTGCACAGTAAACATAACACATTCTATATTTTCTCTACCAACTTCTGTTCTAGTAGTATAGTATGATGACTATCCAAGATCATATATAGGCATTGCATGGTATCATCCCTATCATATTCATCCTTTTCATTGGGAACAATATCAATGTGGCTGGCTACATTATTGTATAGATAAAAGAGGAAGATATTCTATATTAACAAAAATCCAATGCAAGTATCAACAGGTAATTTACAGAGTGGTTATGAAATATTTAGGAAAACATATGAACTACCTACACATTTAATATGAATATCCCTTGTTACCGCAGTATAGTCGATATATTTCTACTTAAGAAGATGTTATTGTATTATCACTACAAGCATTTTTCGAGGGGGGGGGGGGGGGGGGGGTTACATCAAATTATTCTGCTCACAAAGAGCAGCCAGTTCTTCACTAATGGCTGTGACCTCGACTAACTCTTGACTCATTCTTTGTTTCTCGGACACTAACGCTGCTAAAGTTGTCTGGATAGACTGACTTGTAGCTTGCGATTCCTCCAATTTTGACTTCGTCGTTTTTTCGGCATCCTTTGCTTTCTTGAGTTCCACATGATGTACCCTTTCCGCTCGAATCAGGTTTGCTTCCCTAGTAGCGCTTTGCGCTCTTGCTTGTGCTATTTCATCTTTAAGATCAGCTTCGCGTGCCTCATGCCGTGTACTCATCTCCTCCAATTCTTTCTTAGTAAAACGCAAGTCTCGATCAAGCACAGATATGCGGGATTGAGCATTATCAAGTTCTTTCTTGATAGTCCTATAATATTCCTGCCTATCCTCAAGTTGCTTCTCTGCCATTTCAATCATTTCTTCTCTAGCTTCGTTACAAGCATTTTCTCTTAGGACAATTTGATCCTCAATTTCCTTACTATGTTGCGCGAGGAGCTTAGCGATTTCTTGTAGATTCGTACTATTTTCGGCTTTCATCTTCTCTAAATCAATTCGCAAAGGTTCAATTTCTTTTTTCAGCATATCATGCTGTTGAGAGGATTCGGCGAGTTGATATCCCATTGCTGTAATCACTGCATCTTTGTCTTTCACAGTATTTTCTGCATTCTTGCATCGTTCAACTGCCTCGGCTTCAATGAGATCCAATTGAGCAAGCATTTCATCCCCCTCCTTTGCATGCCCATCTCTTATTTCACGGACAAGGTGATCATATTCGATTTTGTCTTTTTCTATTCTGGCTGTATTTCGCTCTTGAATTTCCCCTATTTGCGACTCAAACTTGTTTGCTTTTTGGGTCGCTCCATTCTTCTCAGCCATTAAGGAATCAATTTCGGATTGTAGCCGATCTTGATCAATCTTGGCTTTTCCCTTCACCTGTTCCAGATCTTCTTCAAACTTGGATTTCATCGTTTTCATTATTTCTTCCGTAGCAGCTTCGGAAGGATTTGCGTCAAGATCCTTTTGAAGTTTATTCAATTTATCCCTGAAATCGTCAACCTCCTCGCGACTTTTGCTTCGAATAAGTTCATTTTCTTCCCCATGCATTTCATGCATGACTTTAATCTGACCTTCAAGTTCTTCAGCTACTTTGGATTTGGCATCGAACTCTATCTTCATTTGACGATGTTCGTCGTGAAGACCATCAATTTCCTCCTTGGATTTTGTCTTTGTGAGAGTGAACTCAGCTTCATGATTGGTTCGAATTTTTTCAATCTCTAGCAGTAAGCTATCAATCTTCTTCTTATGACTCTCGATCAATTCCTTCGTTTGTAG